>PVKC010044594.1:0-11561 GCA_004027635.1 Crocidura indochinensis | reverse complement strand
TTTGCTTTTGGGTCACACCCAGCAGCGTTCAGGGGTTCCTCCTGGCTCTGGGCTCAGAAATCGCCCCTTGGGCCCAGGAGATAATATGGAGGTAAAGCGTTTGCCTTTCATGCAGAAGGTCATCGGTTGGAATCCCGGTGCCCCATATGGTCCCCCGTGCCTGCCAGGAGCAATTTCTGAGCATGGAGCCAGGAGTAGCCCCTGAGCACGGTCGGGTGTGACCCAAAAACCAAAAGAAAAAAAAAAAGAAATCGTCGCCCCTGGCAAGCATGGGGACCATGTGGGATGCCGGGATTCAAACCACCATACTTCTACATGCAAGGCTAACACCTTACTTCCATGCTATCTCTCTGGCCCCCATTTTACTTCTTAAGTTTTCTCTCAAAGTTAATTCTTTAATATATCAAGTAATAGTTAAAATATGCATGAACTTTTAAATTTGAGCTTACCAAATATCAGGCATCACTTAGAAGGATTTATAATTGTAGTTCTGAAATCTATTAACCATTTAATTTTATTTATTTGGGAGGGGGGGGGTTGTTCCAGACCTGTTGGTGGTTAAAACTTTATCCTGACTCTGTTCTTGGGTCACTTAAGGCAATGCAGGGGTCCATATAGCATGACAGGGTTTGAACTGAATCCTGTTGCATGTGCAAGGCGATTCCCTTAATTCCTGTACTAACCTCTTACTCCTATTCTCCATTTTAAACTGAGAATGTCAATATTTATCACAATAGAAAAGTGGTTCTTTAAGGCCTTTATAAATTACTCTTTTTTATTCAAGTATAATTACTCTTAAATTCCTAAACACTCTACATCTTCAAGGGAATTCCTGGCAGTCCATTCCTTTGAAATAATCTGAACAGAACATAATGTTCAACAAATATTTATGGAATATTTATACTATGTATGAGTTCCTTGGTGAAACAATGATGATAAAATGGAAACTAAAAGATGTTTGCTCTATGAGCCATTTTTTCCCTTGAACACATCTTGCTTTCTTGTTTCCTTGCTTGCTATCTCCACTCTGAAGAAGACTATGTTCTCTCTTAAACACGTATTTCCTTTTATTATCTCTTCTCACATCTTTCTATAAAAGTTCTGTCAATAATATCTATCTTGTGTCACTAAAAAATATCATTCTGGGCCAGATCAATAAGTACAGTAGGTAAGGTGATTTTCTTCTTTTTTTTTTTTCTTTAAAGTGATTTTCTTGAATGCAACCAGCCTGAGTTGGATCCCAATACCCCATAAAGTCCCATGAGCCTGCCAGGAGTAATACCAAAGTATAGAGCCAGGAATAAGACCTGAGCACTACCAGGTATGACCCCAATAGCAAAAAAATAAAATAAAAAAGAGACTTCCGGGGCCCGGGAGATAGCATGGAGGTAAGACGTTTGCCTTTCATGCAAAAGGTCATCGGTTCGAATCCCGGTGCCCCATATGGTCCCCCGTGCCTGCCAGGAGCAATTTTTGAGCATGGAGCCAGGAGTGACCCCTGAGCACTGCCTGGTGTGACCCAAAAACCAAAAAAAAGAGAGACATCCTCCTTTCATCCATAAAGTTGATAGTCTATTTAGGGAGACTGATTATATCAGGTATTTATGTTAAAAATATCTAATCAAAAATCTGACAAAATAAAATCTAATTCATTCTGGTCATGAGCACTGTTCTCCTTATGTGGCTAAATCTATGGGTTAATTTTAAGCCAATCTTCACTTCTCAAGTGTTTGAGGATCTGGAGAGATATTGCAGAGGGTGAGCCACTTTTTTGGCACAAAGCTGACATGGCTTTGATCCTGGCATACCACATGGTCATTCCATGAGTACTACCCAGAGTAATCCCTGAGCACTACTGAGTGTGGACCCCAAACAATCAAAAAGTATTTTGATAATTGATCACATTCTCTTTTTCTAAACATTTCTTCATTTCATTTCCAATTCCATTATATGACTCCTAAACTTGCACCTGAATTCATGACTACTAAATTAATGCTTCCAGTTCAAGTTATTTATTTACATTTGACACTTTTATGTCACACTGTCTTCATATATCTTCTCATAGATTTAATATTATTGCAGATGAATTCATATCTTGAATTCTGAACTTCCTTCACCACTCACATAATTTTTTCTCCACAGTACTGCCTTTCTTTTTTTGGGGGTCGGGGGTTACTCCTGGCTCTGCGCTCAGAAATCACTTCTAGCAGCCTCAGGGGACCTTATGGGATGCCCAGATTCTAACCACAGTCTGTCCTGAATCAGTTGGGAACAAGGCAAATGCTCTACCACTATGCTATCTTTCCGGCACCCTCGACTGTAATATCTTTATTTTACTTCATATATTTGGGCAAAGGGGGATGGATTTTAGTCACATTTTAGACCCTGCTCAGGGGCTCATTCCTGATTCTGACTGGTTTGTAGTGCCCACCGATTAAACTGGCAATATATTGTGTGCAAGGCAAGTGCCTTAAAACCTGTTTTAGCACTTCAACCTCTTCTCGCTTTCACTAAGTGGGACCCTTATATTTACTCAATAGATCAGATAAAAAAATCATGAAATTTCCATAACTTTTCTATTTTATTATATTTATTTATTTATTTATTTATTTGGTTTTGGGTCATACCCGGCAGTGTTCAGTGGTTATTCCTGGCTCTACACTCAGAAATCGCCCCTGACAGACTCGGGGGACCATATGGAATACCTGGATTCGAACCACCGACCTTCTGCATGCAAGGCAAACGCCTTATCTCCATGCTATCTCTTCGGCCCCTATTTTATTTTATTTTTGGTTTTTGGGCCACACTCAGTGACGCTCAGGTGTTACTCCTGGCTATGCACTCAGAAATCGCTCCTGGCTTGGGGGACCATATGGAACGCCGGGGGATTGAACCGCGGTCTGTCCTAGGTCAGCCGTGTTCAAGGCAAACGCCCTACCACTACACCACCACTCTGGCCCAACTTTTTTTTTTTTTTTTTTAAATATGGAACGCTTCACGAATTTGCGTGTCATCCTTGCGCAGGGGCCATGCTAATCTTCTCTGGGCCCAACTTTTGTATTTTATAACTCCACTTTCAACTTAACGCAAAAGTCCTATTGAGTGTATGTACAGGAGACCTCATACCCCAATCTGGGATTGGGAAATAATCCACACCTGGGAGATAAAAACAGGTTCAGGAACTTCTACCACAAGGTAGCTCAAGCAGGTCACTAGCAGACAGACACACAAGCTGTGGAACCAAACCCGCAGAAATTTCTCTTTATTTGGTCTTTATGAGTCTTTATTGGAAGAGTAGGACTACTACCATGGTGGGAAGAGGTAGGGTAGAGGGCCAATTCTTTTTTTTTTTTTTTTTTTTTTTTTTTGGTTTTTGGGTCACACCCAGTGACGCTCAGGGGTTACTCCTGGCTATGTGCTCAGAAGTCGCTCCTGGCAGGCACGGGGGACCATATGGGACCGGGCAAGGAAGCAGGCACCTTACCTCCTGCGCCATAGAGGGCCAATTCTGAGGTTCTTCCCACTCAGATGGGACAAGCATATGCAAAGAAGAATTATCCTGTGATATTTCTTCTACCAGTGATACTTCTTTGTTTTTGTTTTTGTTTTTTTGGGTCACACATGGCGGCACTCAGGGTTTATTTAGTCCTGGCTCTGCACTCAGAAGTCACTCCTGGCAGCAGGCTCGGGGAACCATATGGGATGCCAGGGTTCAAACCAACATTGATCCTGGGTAGGCTTCGCACAAGGCAAACGTCCTCCCACTGTGCTCTCTCTGGCCCCTATGGGTGATACTTCTACTGGTGAAAATCGGTAACTCCAACGGATGTATCTTTATTTCACTGGTCTGTGTTCAAATGTCGAATTCTTTTTCAGGACTTCCCTGACTACCAAACTAGGCTATAAAACTGAGGCTAGAGTGATAGATAGCACAGCAGATAGGACATTTGCCTTGCATATCGAAGTTTGATCCCCAGCATCCCATATGGTCCAACATGCCTGCCAGGAGTAATTTCTGAGTGAAGAGCCAGGAGTAACCACTCTTCACCGCTGGGTGGGTGTGGCCAAACTCCAGCCCCCCATCTCAAAAAAAAAAAAATACAAGACTACTGAAACAGCACACTTATCAATATTTCTCTCTTGGTTAATTCATTGTCTTAAAACTTCTTATTGCTCATCCACCCCCAATATTGTGTGTGTGTGTGTTTATATGTGTTATTTGTCTCTTTTACTGAGAATCAAGAGCACAGGCACCTTCTGTTTCACTCACTCTAGTACCCCTGATGTCTAGAACAACAAGTTCCTAGTACACTGGAGGTACTCATCAAATGTTACATAAGTGAATAATGCATAAATTTCAGGGGATAAGAAGCTATCCATAGGGCCAGGAGGGTTGCTTAAAGAACTGGAGTGAACACAGTGCAAGTGGAAGACCCCGTCCAATCTCCACATTGCATGGTAACTATGAGCAGCACAGAAAATGATCCCCAAACAGCAAGAGCCTCAAACCCTGAGCATTGCTGAGTGTGACACCAATCACTCTCCTCCTCTCCCCATTAAAAGAAGTTATCAAATTGAATGAAACTGACTCCCCACCTTCTGAGCTGACTTTTAGGTGACAGTAGGAAAGATCTGTTGAAGAAAAATGTTTTTCATATATAGTTCAGTTTTGCTTTTTCCCAGAGAAATGTGACCAGCAATATCTCAACTGAGTAAAAGATTTGTTAGGTAGACCTGAACAAGAGATGAAAGAAGAACAAGGAAAGGAATAAAGCAAGTTTTGTCTAGTGAAAAGGCAATGAAACAAAGAAAAGTCTTGTGACACACCCAGCATGATAGAGACATGAAATCAATCCTCCCAATTTATAACTGATCTTTGCTTCTGTGGCCTAAGAGGCAGGTAGAGGTGGGCAGGAAGAGAAGTTTCTGTGAATCTACCCATAGTGGATGTTTACTTTTATAATTTTTTCAACTATAATTCTCATCATGAGTCCCTTACTATCTGCAGCATGGTGCGTAAGGATTGAGAAAAATTGGGAGATACTTGATAAATATTTGAAGATTATACATTAATTGGCAAGAGGAAAGAGGACAAGCAAAGATTATTGAGTCTGCGTGCAAAGCAAACGCCCTATCTGGTCTGCTATTTCTCGGGTCCCGTAGGTTGTTTTCTAAACTTTGACTTTGAGCTTGTTTTTTTGTTGGGTCTGTCTTTTAAAAAATAAATAACACACACTCTACTGACTTTGTGTTTCTCTCAAGTTACTATCTTATTTCTTTCCTTTGGAGCCAATTCTCTTGAAACATTCACCACATCAATAGTCTTCAAACTGGGGTTACAGGTACATCTGGAAGTTGGCCAATGCTTAGAAAGGAATGTTGTAGGTGGTTAAATATGTTGGTTATACATAATAAATTCATTTCAACCTTCCCAGTCCTTATGCTTTAGCTTTCTCCTCTACATTATTCCAGGTAAACCCTAGACTTAGTTTCATAAACACAAGTTTATCAGCCCAAGTTGCAGCAAACCCAATCAATATTGGAGGCACCTACAGCTGCAGGAGCTAATGCACTACCAAGAATTGTGCAGCAAGTATATCTGTTATCAATTCAACAACTCCATTTTTAATAATTTGCTCTTCTCTATCAAAATCTATTTCCATACACATTTTCTAGTTTCTGGAGATATATATTCAAAAAATCCAGCAGTTCTCTTGATGAATAATCAATCATTCCATAGTTGCTCTGGCCCTCTGGAGCATATTGGGATTTGACCATCATGAAAACAGGGTGATTCTAGTAGGTCTTGAGAAGAAATAACAAGGCTTGTGCCTAAAGGTAGATTACACAGGAATGTTAGTCATTTCAGACAGAAAAGGAAAAGCTACTTCTCCTTGAAAGGGAGGCTTAAAGTGTCTTAGCAATTTGAAATTCTATTTGATCTGAAACAAATTAAACATTCTCATCTGAGGCCAGAGAGATAGCATGGAGGTAAGGTGTGTTTGCCTTGCATGCAGAAGGTCGGTTGTTCAAATCCTGGCATCATGTGTTCCCCAGAGCCTGCCAGGAGTGATTTCTGAGCGTAGAGCCAGGAGTAACCCCTGAGCACTGCCGGGTGTGACCCAAAACAAACAAACAAACAAACAAAAAACCATTCTCATCTCAAATTTCAGAATACCACTATGATACTGTGAATTCAATTAAGATAATTCTGCAGAGTGTAAAATTAAGTTGTTTGTATGTTTGTGTTTTACTGTTGTGCAAGTCACCATTAGTGCTGTGGTCACAGGACCATAGTTTAGCTAAGAGTTCTAGAACTGAGGTCATCATTTTCTCTCTGTGAGTACTCAGAAGAGTCTACAGTGGCTAAATGTAGCAGTTGTATGGGATCCCAGTTCATTTACTTATCATTTAATTGACCACAGTAACTTAATTGCAATGTTGCTGCTTTCAATTACCCGCACATCTCTTCCCATTGGCAAGAAGCTCAAAACTTCACAGAGCCTATCCCTGTAGTGTCTTTAGTGGGGCCACTCCAGGTGTAGTTCTATCCACATCAGAAGCCAAGTAGGAAGCCAATAGCACACCAAAAGGGAGCTGGAGTGATAGCACAGCAGGAAGAGTGTTAGCCTTGCAAACTGCTAACCCCAGCACCCCATATGGTCTCCTAAACCTGCTAGGAGTGATTTCTGAGTGCCAAGAGTAACCCCTGAGCACTTCTGGGTGTGGCCAAAAGTCAACTAAAAAGAGAAATCACACCAATAATTAGACCAGGAGAAAAGAATTGTTACCTACTAAAAGATAGTTAATTATTAAAAGGGCTAAAAGGGTTCTCTAACATATAAGTAAATAGCAACTTAAAAAAAATAAAAGCTTAGCCTAGGATGGACCGCGATTCGATCCCCCGGTTCCCCATATGGTCCCCCAAGCCAGGAGCGACTTCTGAGCACATAGCCAGGAGTAACCCTTGAGCGTCACTGGGTGTGGCCCAAAAACCAAAAAAATAAAAAATAAAAATAAAAATAAAAGTTACTACTTGTAGCCTAAAGAAGAGTTGACAATAAGGAAATAATAGTCATCATAAGACAGACATCTTCAAAGAGTTTCTAGATACCCAGAAGTAGAAAAATACATTCTAGCTACTTGGAAATAAACTCTGGGCCAATAATTACTGGAAAGGATGGGCGGAAAAGAGGCAGCTTATCTGTAACTGATATCTTTTAAAAAATGAGAAAACAATACATGTAATGTTGCAGTTCTAAGTCAGAACAACCATCCACCAGCATCTAGTCATTAATATTTTGCCTTTTTATTCTTTTCCTTAAGATTGATTTAGATCATGAAAACTGGGACCTGGAAAGATGATGTATTAAGAAAGGAAAAATAACTCAAATACAGGAACGGCACAGGGAAGCAATGTTTAATAAGTCGTTTGCCATGGTTTTAAATATGTTCTCAAGTTATTAAATCTCCGTTTGAATGTAAAGCCCAAAACAAAACAAAACAAAAGATAACTAAACAAAGAGAAACTCCTGAGAAGGAATGGGGTAGGATGAGTAAGATTTTCTTCTTGTCTTTAACTATGTGCAAATATTTTTGTGATACATTTTATATTTCAAGCATTCAAGTAAATTGAAGACAAAGGGGAAGAACAAAAGACAATGCAAATAATAACTACAGTACTAGTAGAACTGTCTATATCTATCAAAACATACTTTAAGGAAACATCCAGGGTCTGAGTGGTGGCGCAAGCAGTAGGGCATCTGCCTTGCACACGCTGACCTACAACAGACACAGTTGGGTCCCTGGGCGTCCCATATGGTCTCCCAAGCCAGGAGCGATTTCTGAGCACATAGCCAGGAGTAACCCCTGGCCGTCACCGGGTGTGACCCAAAAACTAAAATTAAAAAAAAAAACAAGGGGCCCGGGAGATAGCATGGAAGTAAGGCATTTGCCTTTCATGCAAAAGGTCATGGGTTCGAATCGCGGTGCCCCATATGGTCTCCCGAGCCTGCCAGGAGCAATTTCTGAGCATGGAGCCAGGAGTAACCCCTGAGCACTGCTGGGTGTGACCCAAAAACAAAAAAACAAAAAACAAAAACAAAAAAACAAAAAAGCAAGAAAAACAAGAAAAACATTTCAAGTGTGTTTGCCTTGCACAGCCAACAGAGTTTGATCCCCAGCATCCCACATTGTTCCCTGAGCCTGCCAGGAGTGATTTCTGAGACCAGATCCAGGAGTAACCCCAGAGTTCTGCTGGGTGTGGCCTAAAAACAAAGAAAAGGAGAAAGATGCCAAAAATCAAGAAGAACATTTTATAAGTGTAACAAGAATGCAAAAAATGAGTCAAGATATAAAAGACGTGCACAAAACTGCAACCAACTTGATTTTACTGGCTTTTAGAGAACATTTTTTTCCAGTCAGCCAACTATTTATTTTCAAATACTTAGAGGGAAATCATTCTTTAGCAGAAACCATAAGCTAGGTCCTGGGATATAAGAAACACTTAATGACACTGGGCTTGAGTGATAGCACAGTGAAGAGAGGGTGGCGTTTGCCTTGCAAATGCAAATGTTTGATCCCTAGCGTCCCATGTGATCCCTGGAGTACTGCTAGGAGTAATTCCTGAGCACAAAATCAGGATTGACCCCTGAGCACCACCAGGTGTGGTACAAAAACAAAAACAAAAAGAGAGAGAGAGAGAGAGAAAAAAAAAAAAGAAACACCTAATAAAGTAAAATTTACTGAAATCTTATATACTATGTTCACCAATATCAGTAGGATAAAACCAACAGTAGCAAATTTGAGGAGAGGGCAGTTAGAGCACTTGCCTGGCAAGTGGCCAATCCTGGCAAGTGGACCCCTGAAGTCTTCCCAAAGGGATCCCTGAGCTCAGAACAAGGGTTAAACCCTGGTCACAGATTCATCTAGTCACAAAAATAATAAACAAATACAAAGTAACAATGAGAATTATTTTGCCGGAGAGATATCATGGGGGTAGGGCACTTTCTTGCATGCAAAAGGATGGTGGCTCGAATCCCTGCACCTCATATGGTCCCCCGAGCCTGCCAGGAGCGATTTCTGAGCAGAGAGCCAGGAGTAACCCCTGAGTGCTGTTGGCTGTGGCTCAAAAACAAACAAAAAAAAAATAGAGAAGTATTTTGAAAATAGCAAAAACGATCATAAACTTTGACACTAATCAAGAAAAAAAGGCAGAAATTGCCTAAATGAGGAATGACAAAGATATTATTACAGTTCTGAGAAAGGCTCAAGGGAATACTATAAAGCAATTTCATGCTAAGAAAACTATTCCAAGAAGGAACAAAAATTTTAAGAAAGAAATTCTGGAGCCCGGGAGATAGCATGGAGGTAACGCGTTTGCCTTTCATGCAAAAGGCCATCGGTTCGAATCCCGGTGCCCCATATGGTCCCCCGTACCTGCCAGGAGCAATTTCTGAGCATGGAGCCTGGAGTAACCCCTGAGCACTGCTGGGTGTGACCCAAAAACCAAAAAAAAAAAAAAAAGAAAAAAAAGAAAGAAATTCTACATCCAGTAAATAAATAATTTGGGTTTTTTTGTTGCTGTTGTTTTGATTTGGGGGTTATACCCAGCTGTGCTCAGAGCTTACTCCTGGTGGTATGCTCAAAGATCACTCTAGGTGGTGCTCAGGGAACCTGCTGGGGATTGAACCCTGGTTAGCTGTATGCAAGGCAAGTATCTTAATCTGTATTTTATATTTCTGGCCCCAATTTTAATTAAAAACTTTTTTCTTAATTTTTTTAATTTTTATTTTGTTTTGGTTTTCAGGCGACACCCCATAGTGCTCAAGGTCTACTTCTGGCTCTATGCTCAGAGGACCATATAGTTTCAGGGATCAAATGTTAAACCCAGTTCTCCTACATACAAAACATGCATTTCCGTCTTTTGAGCTGACTTTCCAGCTCTTGGTTAAAACCTTTCAATTAAGAAAACCCCATAAAAAGGAAAAAAAAAAAAGAAAAGAAAAAGAAAACCCCAGACTCAGAATACTTCACTGCTAAATATTACAGTAGAAACAATATCAATCATTCAGGAACTCTTTCAAAGATATCATATGTGGAAATATTTATTCTATAAAGTCAGAATTTTCCTGATACCAAGGCCCCATCTTGGGTAGGAAAATAGTAGTTTAAGGCACTTGCTTTGCATGTAGTCTTGGCTGCAACCATGGTTCAAAGACCAGAATGGCTCTCCAAGTACTGTCAACTGTGGTCCTTGAGCATAGGAGGGTATATATCCCCCCTCAAAACAAAAAGAAAAACAGAGGCTGGAGAGGTAGAACTGTGTATAAGATGCTTTCCTTACTTTTGGCTGACCTAGATTCAATCCCTAGCACCCCATATGGTTGCTAGAGTCCATCAGGAGTAATCTCTAAAAGCAGAGCAGGGAGCAAGCACTGACAACCACCATGTGTGGCCCCCAAATAAGCAAAACAAACAAACAAACAAATACCTCAAGCAAAAAAAAAAACTATAAGGTAACATCACAAAATAACAACAGACCATTATCCCTCATGAACATAGACACAAAAAGCCCTAATAGAATATAGCAAACAGAATCCAGCAATAGATAAAGATATAAAAAAGAATGTATTACCACCAATTTAGGATAGTTTATCAGATAATATAAAACATTTTTAGTATTCAAAATGCAACAAATATAAGATAAGATAGCATAAAGGACAATACCTAAGTAATTACTAAAATAAATACACACAGGAAAGCACAAGAAAGGCAGTTGACAAAATTCAAACCCCTTTGGTAAATATTTCATAAAACAATTAAGAAACTTTTTTTTTTATTTTTGGGCCACACCTGGTGATGCTCAGGGGTTACTCCTGGCTATGCTCTCAGAAATTGCTCCTGGGTTGGGGGACCATATGGGATGCTGAGGATCGATCCTAGTTCCATCCTGGATCAGCCCTGTGAAAGGCAAATGCCTTACCACTATGCTATGCCAGCCCCATATTTATAATTTTCCATAGGTTACTTTGTATGCTTTCACATTTACAGTACCTATTTTTTAATATGCCAACTATAGTATACCAAGTCTATGCTGATGTAACTTCTATCACATTTTGAATGGTATAATAGTATTAGCACACACTCAGCACTGCTGCTGATGTTACTGCTTTAAAATCTACCGAATAAACCTTATGATATTTTTTTAATGCCAATGACTTAGGATTAATCTTTTTTGATAAAAAAATGTATTTGGGGGGTCGGTGAGGTGGGACTAGAGGTAAGGTGTCTGCCTTGCAAGCGCTAGCCAAGGAAGGACCACAGGACCGCGGTTCAATCCCCCGGCGTCCCATATGGTCCCCCCAAGCCAGGTGCAATTTCTGAGTGCTTAGCCAGGAGTAACCCCTGAGCATCAAAAGGGTGTGGCCCAAAAAACAAAACAAAAAAAATGTATTTGGATGTCAGAAAAGTAAACCCCCCCCCCAAAAAAAAGAAAAAAAAAGGGGGACTGGGCGGTGGCGCTGGAGGTAAGGTGCCTGCCTTGCCTTGTGCTAACCTAG
>PVKC010044593.1:0-11560 GCA_004027635.1 Crocidura indochinensis | reverse complement strand
TGTGTGTGTGTGTGTGTGTGTGTGTGTGTGTGTGATTTTTGGGTCACACCCGGCAGTGCTTAGGGGTTACTCCTGGCTCCATGTTCAGAAATTGCTCCTGGTAGGCACGGGGGACCTTATGGGACTCCGGGATTCGAACCGATGACCTGCTGCATGAAAGGCAAATGCCTTACCTCTATGCTGTCTCTCCGGTCCCTCCATTTCTTTTTCCTAATCACAAAAAAGCATTTAAAATGCAAGGTCTTGGGGCCAGAGAGATAGCACAGCGATAGAGTGTTGGCCTTGCACACAGCCAATCCAGGACAGTTAGTGGTTTGAATCCTGGCATTCCATATCGTCCCTGTGCCTGCCAAGGAGTGATTTCTGAGTGCAGAGTCAGGAGTAACCGCTGAGTGTGACCCCCAAAAAATAAATAAAAATAAAAAACAGGGTCTTTGGGGACAAGAGTGATAACACAGTGCGTAAGATGCTTGCCTTGTATCACCAGGTTTGATTGCTAGCATCCTCTGAGCCCACCAGGAGTAATTCCTGAGCATCACTTGATGTGGTCCAAAACCAAACCAAAACAGAAGAATCTTTGGGGGCTGGAGCAATACTATAGTGCAGGGGTGGTGAACAGGATTTTTACCCTCACTCAAAATGGCAAAATGCAATATGTGTTTAATATATTATTGTTAAAATTATATGTTTGTGTGAGTGTTTGTTTTGGCATACCACTGCGTGGTATGGCTCTCACAGTTTAAAATTTTGGCTCTTTGTGTTGAACTATAGTGGATAGGGCATTTGCCTTGAATGTGCTAATCCTGCTACAATATTGGTCATTGCATATGGTTCCCCAAGCCCTGCCAGGAGTGATCCCTGAGCATTACTCGGTGTCACCCCCCCTGAAAAAAAAAAGGTCTTGTCAGGGATTATTAGCGCATGTGTTTTACATGTAGCTGCCTCTGGTTTAGTTTCTGACATTGCATATAGTCTCTTGAGCATTGAGCCAGGAGTAAGCCTGGAGCAGCATTGGATATGAATCGAAACAAAAACAAATTCACAAAATAATAAAGCCTTTATTCTGGTAGTTTATTTTCATCTCAGTTTATTGGAACAATAAAATAAAATCTGATTTACTTTTGGGGGCTAAATGTAACCAAATTTTTGTTTGTTTTTGTTTAGGGGCCACACCTAACATTGTTCTGGGGTTACACCTGGCACTGACTCAGGAATTATTTCTGGCACAGTGCTCAGGGAAACATGGGTTGCTGGGATCAAACCCAGGTTTGCCATGTGCAAGGCAAGTGCCCTACCCACTGTATTATCACTCCAGCTTTCCCACCCCAATATTTTTTAAACTTTTAATTGTCAAAATATGTTTTTTCTAGTAATGGCCTAATTCTAAATATATATGCATATATATGCGCTTTGTTATCTTTTCTGAAGTTGTAGTTTCTGAAATTGTGCTTATAATTGTTTGTTACACATATTATCCCATCTTCAAGATCAGCAATTTTAGTTTTTGGGTCAACCCTGAAGCACTCAGGGTTTACTCCTGGCTCTATGCTCAGAAATTGCTCCCAGCAGGCACAGGGGACCATATGGGATGCTGGGATTCAAACCACTGTCCTTCTGCATGCAAGGCAAATGCCTTACCGCTGTGCTATCTCTCCAGCTAAGATCAGCAATTTTAACCCTGGAATGTTTTAACCCAGCATGTTCCAAGGATAGCACAGATGAAAATTAAGTCAAAAGGGGACCATGGCCCAAGATCTGGGGACTATAGGAAGGAATCCTGGCTGGGTGGCAGAGGCTGAAAGTGCTGTTCCAAGGGGTGCAGCATTCCTGAACCCCTTCCTCTAATTCTATTTTTAGTTATACTTTATTTTGGGGGTTGGGGTCACACCCAGCGGTGATCAGGGGTTACTCCTGATTTCTAAGAAATGCTTAGAATCACTCCTGGCGAGCATGAGGGACCATATGGGATGCCGGATTTGAACCACTGTTGGTCCTGCGTCGACTTGCAAGGCAAATGCCCTACCACTGTGCTCTCTGGCTCTTAGCCCTTATTTTTACTTTTAATGGTTCTTGGGCAATCCCGAGCAGTGCTCTAAGGTCACTCCTGACTCTGCAAGCAAGATTTGCCCCTGGTGGTGCTTCGGAACCATATAGGCTGCAGTAGGTTGAGCCCCAGGTCAGCCACCTGCAAGGCAAGAGCCCTCCTTGTGGTGCTCTCACTCCAGCCTCTTCCCCGAATTCTAGACTCTCACCTACAAGTCAGTGACAAAATTCTCCACCTTGCCTTTGGCTGTGGCTCTAGTATCATTGTCTTCTCGAAGTGCCCTTGGAGATGACCCAGTGATAGCCTTCTCCCAGTGCTGCCTAGCGAGCCTTGCGCCCCTTAGAAGAGGAGAATAAAGCCCTCCACTATGGGTCCTTGCTAGTCTTCATAGCTGACACTCTTGTTTTCATATCAAAAAGTGAGACTCGATGAATTTGAGCCAAAACGGAAACTGAAAGATGTTGAGGACGCTCTCCAGAGAGAGACTGAGGAAGTCAAGGGTGGAAGGATGGGAAAATTCCTTGTCTTTCTTGTCGCCAAGTATTCCCACGGAGTTTTACATTTTCTTCCCCGTTTCCTGCCCTTGTCCAGACTCATAGCTCTCAGGAACTGCTTGGCCTCCAGGGAGCCTTGGCCTTATCTTCCCTCTTCTACTAGACCATGGTGGTCTGGGTATATGCAGGAAAGTGGCCTCTCTCCCCAGGAAGCCAGGCCTGGGACCAAAGATAGGGCAGGAAAGGTGACATAGGCAGGAAGCTCTCTCCTCCAACCGAGGAAACAGGCTTTTCCCCACATGCACCTCCCACCTCCCTCTTCCTCTGTCCTCAACTGGATGTGGGGAGGCTCTGTGTCCCAGCATGCTGCCCCTCAATCCGCCTCCTGGGTGGGGACTGCCCTGCCTTCACACTGCCTGCCCTGAGGAGTGGACTGAGCACCAGCACCACCAGATGTGACCCAAAAGAAACACAGACATGTTGCACTGGTGAAGGGGGGGGGGTGCTCTTTATAATTGAAACCCAACTACAAACATGCTTGTAATCATGGTGCTTAAATAAAGGTATTAATAAAAAAAAAAAAAAGAAAAAGAAACACAGACAAATGAGAGTAAAGAATGGTGCTTGGGTTCCGGGGGGTGGGGAAGGGGCGGCGCCAGACTGAGGCTCTTTTAGGGCCCAGTGCATGTCTGCCTGCCCCAGAGTTGTGAAGTCTCTCCTTCCCAGACACTTACCTCCTCACTGAGAAGATAATGGTCCCTGGTTTGGCTTATCCTGAGCCCCCCCCCCCCCCACTGCTGCATCCTGGAGCCCCAGGAAAAATGGTTTCCCTCCTTCACAGCTGCACACCAGAGACCTTGGCACAGTGGTGTGTTCTTTGGCTGCCCTGGCAGCCCTGCCCATTGGTGGGTTCAGTGTTGCCCCTGGACACTCAGGAGCTTATGTCTTGCTTCCCACCAGGTGAGCAGCTTCTTTGTGAAGCCAGCACGGTGCTCAAGTATGTGCAGGAGGACACCGGCCAGCGTGGCATCTGCGGGAGACTCGTCTGCACAGACTTCAAGATCGCCTTCCTGGGTGACGAGCCCGCCCTGGATAACGATGTATGTCCATCTGCACAGCCCACTCCCGACCCCACCCACTCTGTGTCATTTAGCCACAGACCCAGGGCGGACAGAAGTCCTGCCCCTCTAGTCTGTGTGCTGGCCTGTAGAGTCCCTGTCCTGACTTCTCTGGCCTGTGCACTGGCTTATGGGGTTGCTGTCCTGACTCCCACCTCCGCCTGCCTTCTCTGGCTCATGTCATGTACACTTTATAGGTTGGCTTTGCTACTGTTTTTTATACTTTCTTCTGCTTGCCAGTGAGAATGGATAAATCCCAGGGCAGCCCATCTCCCATCTCACTGTTTTGCCCTGGTGTTCATGTAGAGAAGGAACCTTCTTAGCTCAGGAAGTGTGCACAGCTGAAGACAGTCGGGGTGTGGGGCTCCTCTATCCCCCTGCCTCCTGTGAGGCTCTTCCTGTTCCTAAGAAAGGGTTGGAGTGAGGCACACGGGCCTGCACTGCTGTGCAATACCCCCAGTTTCCAGTCCATGTGCGGGTGTGGCCTTAGTTCTTAGACCTGCCGAGTTGATTCCTCAAAATTTAGGTTTCCTGGGGCCGGGCAGTGGCGCTGCAGGTAAGGTGCCTGCCTTGCCTGTACTAGCCTAGGACGGACCAAGGTTCGATCCCCGGTTTCCCATATGGTCCCCCAAGCCAGGAGCGACTTCTGAGCACATAGCCAGGAGTAACCCCTGAGCGTCACTGAGTGTGGCCCAAAAACCAAAAAAAAAAAAAATGTAGGTTTCCTGACGTTTTCTCTGAAAGCTGACTTCCTGTGGCTCTGCACTTCCCATGGGCATTTGCACAGAGAAAGCCAGCCTCATGCTGACCCCCTGCAGCAGCACATGGCCTAGGAGAGCATGTTCTGCCCGGGTTTGAAAGACGAGCACGTGCTCGCTTCGGCAGCACATATACTGAAATTGGAACGATACAGAGAAGATTAGCATGGCCCCTGTGCAAGGATGACACGCAAATTCGTGAAGCGTTCCATATTTAAAAAAAAAAGAAAGAAAGAAAGACGAGCACTTGTGACCTTTGCTCACTTATCCTATCGTGTCACCATTCTGATCCCAGGCCCAGTGCCCTTCTCTCGATCTCTTCTCTTGCTCATGTGTTGCCTAGTCTGTTTGTACTCTCTTGCTCCCTCTCTCTCTGTCTCTCACTTCCTTATTATTCTCTTTATCTTTTTTTGTTGGTTTTGGGCCACACAGAGTGATGCTTCTGGAAAGCACCTGATTCAGAACTGGGATCACTTCTGGCAATGTTCTGAGGACCACGTGGAGAGCAAAGAATCGACCCTACCCGAGCCATGTGCTAGGCAGGCGCCCCACTCACCTTGTTATTCTCATGCCCCTCTGGTTCTTCATTGACTCCGTCTCACTGTCTCTTGTTCTCTTGCTCATTCTCTTTTTCTTTCTCATTCTTTTATCACTCTTTTGCTATGCCAGCTCTCTCTCTCACTCTCTCTTGCTTTTACTCTTGCACTCTCTTTGTCTCACTTTTTAAGATCACACTCAGGGGGCCAGAGAGATAGCATGGAGGTATGGTGTTTGCCTTTCATGCAGAAGTTCGGTGATTCAAATCCCCGTCATCCCATATGGTCCCCTGAGCACTGCCGGGTATGACCCCAAAACAAAACAAAACAAAAAAGATCACACTCAGGGGACTGAAGTGATTGCACAAACAAACAAAAAAATCACACTTGGCTATACTCAGCAAGATCTCTGACTGCTCAGGGATCCCTCTTTATAGGACTTAGGTGTCCTGGGGGGTGTGTCAAAGGTGGGTTAGACACATGCAGGGCAAACATCTTACCTGCTGTGCTGCAGTTCCTATTGTTTTCACCTGCTCACCCGTTCTCCCTCTCTGGTGTGCTCTTGTTCCCTGTCTCACTCTCTCTTGGCCTCCTTCTCTCTAGTTCTTGCACCCATGTTCTCACTTTTCTTACTTTCACTGTTTCTTCTCTCACAGTCTCATTCTCTTTGCTCTCCTATTCCCTGTGCTCTCACTCTCTCATGCTTTCTCTACCCTTCTTCTTGCTTTTTCTCTCTCGCTTTCTTTCCCTCTCAGTGAACCCAGGACCTAATGCACCGTCTGCCACTGAGCTCTGCCCTCTGCCCTAGCCCCTGCCTCACCAGTTGTGCCAAGGGAGGTTTGCGGTGCAGAGAAAGCACTCACACTGACTTTTTTCTCACTTCCTTAGGAAATACAGTTTAAGAACAAAGTCATCGGAGAAAATGACATCACACTGCCCTGTGTTGACCAGATCTATGGGGGTGAGTAGATGTTCCTCCCGATCAGCTGCTTTGGAGCCTTCTAGCCGAGAACGCCACCATGACTAGGGTTCTTCCTGATACATGGGTAGATGTCCTACATATTTCCTGTTGAAAGTACTCTGGTTGATGACAAAGCCGGGGGCTGAAGTGATTTGTTTGGGGTTACGGACCTGACACAGCTCAGACTTGACTGGGAGCCTTTACTAATGACCCAGGTATGATTAACTTACATCTCACACACTGTCAATGTCATGGAGGCTGTGCCAGAGCACCCGAAGTTTCCTCTGTGCACCTTTCTCCTGGGGTGCCTCTTTCCACACCTCATTTTAGTAGCCTGGGCCATTACCCAGGGAGTGAATGCGTGTATGTGTGTGTGAGAGAGAGAGTTGCATCTTTTTTGTTTTGTTTTGTTTTGTTTTTGTTTTTGTTTTTTGGTTTTGTTTTGTTTTGGACCACATCTGGCAGGGCTCAGGGGTTACTCCTGGCTATCTGCTCAGAAATAGCTCCTGGCAGGCACGGGGAACCATATGGGATGCCGGGATTCAAACCAACCACCTTAGGTCCAGGATGGGCTGCTTGCTGTGCTATCTCTCCAGCCCTGAGAAAGTTGCATCTTTGTATCAAGTTTGGCATGGGTGGGGTGGGGGGAGCCTTGGTTTCTTGCCCCCAGTTGGCAGGACCTGCTCTGGTATTTTCCTGCCCCTCCACCAACAGCCAGACGAGGGCAGTTGTCTGTTACAAGGGGTGTGCATCCCAGTCCAATTGCTGCTATGGGTGGGGGGCATCAATCATCTCTTAAAGATACATTGACAGTAATCCCCTTAAATACATTAACACCCTGGGCCAGGGCGGATGCTTCGGAAGAATCCCTAGCCAAAAGCCAGGCGTGGCCTGTCTGGAAAGCACCAGCCGTTTTTTCGGAGACCACCTCAGTGTTCTGTGCTGTGTTTTCTGAAGGCCCTGCAAGGCCTGGCTGCCTGAAGCGCCCAGTTTTGGTCTGTGCCCCCACAGGGGCAATGAAGGGCCCTGAGACTGTCTCAGAGTCTGTTTCTCTGGGGTAACATGGGCAGAACTGCCTTCCCTTGCTCCCCAGTGATGACCTTGGGCCGGACGCTACTGCGCCACTGGCTCACAGCACTATTTTCCTTCCTGCTCTCATTGTGGCCACACAGTGTTCGATGAGAAGAAGAAAGCCCTGTCCGGACAGCTCAAGAAGTACCCGGAGAAACTCATCATCCACTGCAAAGACCTCCGCGTGTTCCACTTCTGTCTGAGGTACACAAAAGAAGAGGAAGTCAAAAGGGTAACTAGTTGCATGTGTTTTAGGGTTTTGTTTTGTTTGGGGCTATACCTTGCATTTCTCAGAGCTTACTTCTGCCTCTGCACTCAGGAGTCACTACTGGTGGGCTCCCGAGATTATACGGGGTGCGAGGGATTGAACCAGGGTTGACTGTGCAAGACAGGCTCCCTCCCTGCTGGACTTTCTCCTCTCTTTTAGGCTTTATTTCCCATGAGATTTTCTCTGGTAACTCTAGTTATTGCTCCGTTGTAGCAGAGATCAAAGGAGCTTTTCACTTGACCCTCTTTGTACATCTCTGTGTTGATACACTGAGACCCAGTTCAATGAGCTGAGGCCGGGGTCTCCTCAGTCCTTCCCGTTCACGTTCACATCATGTGCCCTCACACAGAAGCTGGTGAACCCAGACCTGCAGACAGGCAGGGACATACCTCGTGCTCCCTCTCGAAGGAGTGTGTTTCCCTTGGGGAGCTCGTGGCTATGTTTGGATTGGGGGGAGTAAGTGAGTAGGTGAGTTGGAGGAACACAGCGAAGTCTCTAAATGAGACCTGAGCCTTGGAGACCCGAGGAATCTGGCTGTGGCAGATCTGGTGCTGTGTAACTGGGGTAGTGTTGCTATGGCCAGTGTAACTTCAAGATTTCTCTTAGGAAAATATTAGGACAAACTGGTGATCAGCAAAAAGGAAGAAGGAAGTTGGGTATGAATGAGAACAGAGGGATGATAGGGGTGAAGGGGAGGGCTGTGTGGTCCTGTCCTTGGCCGATTCTCGGATGTACTCTAGAAGTGTCCCACGTGGTATGGCAGCGCTGTCTCCTGCTATGTGGGGGACATTCTCTGCACTCAGTGGAACGGGATGGGCCTGAGGGCAGAGCTCAGTGTCAGACTCAGTGCTTTGTATGTGTTAAGCCCTGGGTTCATTGAGGGAAAGAGATTGAGTGAGAGAGCAAGAGTAAGGGTAAAAGAGAGAAAAGCATGAGAGAATGAGAGCTTGGGGAACAGGGAAAGCAAAGAGAATGAGACTAAGAGACAAAACAGAACAGTGGCCCCCTCACCAGAAGCCACCCCTCCCTGTCCTTGGTTAGAGTAAATTATGCAGATGGACATGGAGCTCCTTCATTTTCTCCTACTCAGTGTTCTTTGAGAAGCAGAGCACCATGATAGGAGGACTCCAGAGTGTCTGCTGAGCAGTCAGAGTGGCCTGTGGAACATTTGCACCTGCATTTGGGAGCATGCTTGTGTCACCTACAGAAACTGACTTGTCCAGAATTTAAGAAAGGGAAGATCAGCACAAGGGGTTGATTTATTTTCAATCTTCTAGAAGGTCCTAAAGATGGTGACAAACAACTCAACTCGCTATCTTGGTTATTATCTGAGTGTGATATTTATTTATTCTATCCCCCACCCCCTTATTTTTTTTTTTTTGGTTTTTTTGGGCCACACCCGGTGACGCTCAGGGGTTACTCCTGGTTATTCGCTCAGAAGTCGCTCTTGGCAGGCACGGGGGACCATATGGGGAACCGGGGGATCGAACCATGGTCTGTCCTAGGTTAGCACAGGCACCTTACCTCCAGCGCCACCACCCGGCCCCGCCCACTCCCTTATTTTTGACGAAGCAAAAGTAACTCTGACAGTGCTTAGGGCTTACTGTGGTTCTGCACATAGGAATTACATCTGGTGGTTTCTAGGACCATATGGGATGCCAGATATTGAACTGTATCAGTCACATATAATGCAAGCATCCTTCCTATGCTCTATTGCTTTGGCCCCTTGCTTTTCTCGGATTGCTTTTGGATCACACCTGGTGGTGTTCAGAGGTTACTCCAGGCTCTGTGCTCAGGAATCACCTCAGGCAATGCTTGGGGTCTATATGGGATTCTGAGAATTGAACAAATGTCAGTTTTGGGTTTTTTTTTTTTTCCCTTGGGTCACACCCGCAGTGCTCAGGGGTTACTCCTGGCTCTATGCTCAGTAATCGCTCCTGGCATGCTCGAGACCATATGGAATGCCGGGATTTGAATCACCGTCCTTCTGGATGCAATGCAAATGCCTTACCTTCGTGCCATCTTTCCGGTCCCAAATGTCAGTCTTGTTTAAAACAAGCATCCTATTCTTCTACTGATTTTCTGGCTCCATCAGAAATTATTTCGGGGGCCCGGGAGATAGCATGGAGGTAAGGCGTTTGTCTTTCATGCAAAAGGTCATCGGTTCGAATCCCGGTGCCCCATATGGTCCCCCGTGCCTGCCAGAAGCAATTTCTGAGCATGGAGCCAGGAGTAACCCCTGAGCGCTGCCGGGTGTGACCCAAAAAAAAAGAAAAAGAAATTATTTCTGGTTATGTATTCAGGACCATAGAGATGCTAGGAATTAGACCCATATTGGGTCTAATTGCAGATTTGATTGAACTCAGGTTAGAATTCAGGAAAAATTTTTTGGACCATGTTAAATGATGTTCAGGTCTGATTCCTGACTCTGTTCAGGGTTCACTCCCTGGCAGGCTCAGGGGACCATATGGGATACCAGGGATTGAACCCAAGTTGAACCCATATGAGACAAGTGCCCTACCCATAGTATTATCATTCTGACCCCCCGTTTCTCTGAATATTTAAAGAAATACTTGAACATTTCTTTGTAAAGATTTAAATAATTAAAAATCTGTCTTTGAGGGGCCACAGCAATAGCATAGCGGTAGGGCGTTTGCCTTATATATGGCCAGCTCCAGATGGACTCTGGTTCAATTCCCAGCATCCCATATGGTCCCCCGTGCCTTCCAGGAAAGATTTCTTTTTTTTTTTGCCAGGAACGATTTCTGAACACAAAGTCAATAGTAACTACTAAGCGCCGCCGGATGTGACCTTTCCCCCAAAAAAAATCTGTCTTTGAGACATATCTTTATTCATTTATTTATTTATTTATGTTTTGGGGCCACACCTGGTGATGCTCAGAGGTTACCTCTGGCTCTGTGCTCAGAAATTGCTCCTGGTGGGTTCAGGAACCATATGGGATGAGCTGTCAACCATGTGCAGGCAGACGTCCTTGTGCTATCGCTCCAGCCCCTTGTGTGTGTGTGTGTGTTTTTTTTTTGAGACTTGCCTTTTAGATATGTCTTGGGTTTTATTAATAATATCTATAAAATTTAGAGCTCTTAGAAAAACATGAGAAAATGGCTAGCGTTTCTTTGATGAGGGACATTTTTTTTGAGAGGGACAGTCCTGACACAGTGGATACAGGACTTAGCACAAATTAGCAGCAGCAGCCCAGGGAGCTTGTTAGCCTGACTGGAAGCCTGGGTGTTTAGTGCTGAGCCTCAAAAGTCTGACTCTGTCATTACTTGACTCTTTTCTAGATTGTGAGTGGCATAATTCATCACACCCAGTCTCCTAAACTGCTTAAACGATTGTTTTTATTCTCCTACGCAGCCGCTGCCCCAGTCAACCCAGGTAAGGCTCTTTATTTTCACTGGATCCTAGTGAGTGTGCCCAGCTGAGCACTCTCTCTCCTTTTTTCCTTTTCCTTTTTCTTTTGTCTTTGGCTTAGGTGATTCATTCAAGTTTCTTTGTTTTGTTTATTTTGTGGTGCTCTCAGGAATAATGCTTGTGAGTTCTGGGATGGAACCTTGTGCAAAGCAAGTGCCCTACACACTGTACTATCACCCGGCCTTCATCTGGGTTTCTTTTTTCTCTTTTGGTTTTGGGCCACACTCAGTAATATTAGGGGTAACTGCTGGTTCTTTTCCCAGGAATCATTCTTAGTGGGTTCCGGGCAGTATATGAAGTGCCAGGGATCAAACCTGGATCAGTCATGTGCAAAGCAAGCACCCTGTCTGCTATATTATCTCTCTGGCCCTTCAATATGTTAAATATTGGACTCTCCTTTTTTTTTCTTTTTTGGGCCACACCTAGCAGTGCACAGGGCTGACTCTTGGCTATGCACCCAGAAATCACTCCTGGCAGTGCTCAGGGGACTGACTATATGCTAGAGATCTGAGTCAGCTATTTGTAAGGCAAATGTCCTGCCCACTGAACTCTCACTCTGGTCCCATCATTCAGATTTCTTCAGAGTTTTTACTTCTTTTCTATGATCTTTATCACTTTATCTTCTGGGTTTATTCTCTGTCGAGAAGGATTCTTTAATGTTTACTTATTTTCTATGAGTGATAAAGTCAACATCTCATAACTGAGAATGGGAGATCATAGGCAAATAATTGATAAAAGTTTGAAGAAACTGTTGGACCTTAAGTTCTTTTTTCCATTTTGGTATACTTGATTTCTTTTTTCTTCTTTCTTTTTTTTTTTTTTTTTTTTTTTTTTTTTTTTTTTTTTTTTTTTTTTTTTTTTTTTTTTTTTTTTTTTTT
>PVKC010044592.1:0-11561 GCA_004027635.1 Crocidura indochinensis | reverse complement strand
GAGAGAGAGCTAGAAAATCCTCTTGCAGCCTGCAAACAGCTTTTGCAAAAGGACCCCTCTTCCCTGTCCATCAAGCTATTTATTGCCAACTCCACAGAGTGCCCCAACCTGGAAGGTCTAGGTGGGGCAATAGTATATACAACAATTCCAATAATAATCTTATGGAAATTTTTCATATACTACAGGTGCATAGAAGGTATTTTGTATTGAGTTTTTGTGTTCCTAGAGTATATCTCTAGGTGTGGTATATCTGGTCATATGGGAGTTCAATTTCCAGGTTTTTTTTTTGAGGTATCTTCATATTGTTTTCCATAAAGGCTGGACTAGACAGCATTTCCACAGTAGTAAATTCCTTTCTCTGCACATCCCTGCCAGCACTGACTGTTCTTGTTTTTGTGATGTGTGCCTGTTATGTGACATGAGATGGTACCTGATTGTTATTTTGATTTGCATCTCCCTAATGATTAATAATGTGGATCATTTTTCATGTGCCTTTTGCCCTTTTGCCATTTCTTCTTTAAGAAAGTATCTGTTCATTTCTTCTCCCCACTTTTTGATGTGTTAAATGTGTTTTTCTTATTAAGTTATGTCATTACCTTTTGTATATTAGATATTAGCCCCTTATCTGATGGGTGCTGGATGAATAGTTACTCCCATTCTGTGGGTGGACTTTGTATTCTAGTCACTATTTGTTTAATATAGTCCTATTTGATTATCTCTGCTTCCACTTGTTTGGACAGTAATGTTTTCTCTTTGAAGATGCCTTTAGTCTCAAAGTCATAGAGTGTTTTACCTACATGTTCCTCATCTACTATTTTGTAAGACTATTTTGTGTCTTATGGCACCGGGTCTGATTTCAAGGTCTTTAATCCATTTGGATTTGACCTTTGTGCATGGGGTTAGATTAAGGTCCGAGTTTGCTTTTGTGTATGACCAGTTGTCTCAACACCACATGTTGAAGAGGTTTTCCTTGCTCCATTTTATGTTTCTTGCCCCTTTGTAAAAGACTAATTGGTTGTATGGAGGATTTCTATGAATACTCAAGTCTATTCCATTGATCTAAGGGTCTGTCTTTATTTTAATACCTTACTGCTTTAATGATTATTGTTTGTAGTACAATTTAAATTTGGGTAAAGGAATGCATCCCATAATCTTTTTTTATAAGGGTTGCTTTAGCTATTCATAGCTGTTTGTTGTTCCAAATGAATATCAGGAGTAGTGACTCTACTCCTTTGAAGAATGCCATGGGTATCCTTAGAGGAATTAAGATAAATCTATACAATGCTTTTGGGAGTATTGCCATTTTAATGATATTAATCCTTCCCATCCATTTCCTTGTGTTCATTTTATTTCTTGAAACAGTTTGTTATAGTTTTATTTTTATAGGTCTCCTTAACCTCATTAGTTAAACTGACTCAAAAGTTTTTGAGTTTCTGGGGTCCGGGAGATAGCATGGAGGTAAGGTGTTTGCCTTTCATGCAAAAGGTCATCGGTTCGAATTCCGGTGCCTCATATGGTCCCCCGTGCCTGCCAGTAGCAATTTCTGAGCATGGAGCCAGGAGTAACCCCTGAGCACTGCCGGGTATGATCCAAAGACCAAAAAAATAGTTTTTGAGTTTCTGTGGCACTAATGTGAATGGGTTTGTTTTCCTTAATGCTCATTTTTCTCTATCATTATTGGTGTAAAAGAAGGCCATTGATTTTTGCATGTTAATTTTGTAGCCTGATACTTTGTTATATGAATCTATTGTTTCTAGAATATTTTGATAGAATCTATAAGGTTTTCTATATATAGCAGCATGTCATCTGTAAACAGTTAGAACTTGATTTCTTGTTTTCCTATCTGGATGCCCTGATATCTTTTTCTTGCCTAATTGCTCTTGAAAGTACTTTGAGTACTATATTGAATAGTAGTGGGGAGATGAAGCATACTTGCCTTGTGACAGATCTTAGGGGAAAGCTTTCAGTTTTTCCCCATTGAGTATAATATTTGCCATTGGCTTTTGTTAGATGACCTTGACTATAATGAGAAAAGTTCCTTCCATTCCCATCTTGTTGAGAGTTTTTACCATAAATGGGTTTTGGGCCTTATTGAACGCTTTTTCTACATCTATTGATATGATCATATGTTTTTATTTTGTTTATATGATATGTTATGTTGATTTATTTGGGATGATGAACCATAATTGCATCTCTGAATGAAACCTACTTGGCCATGATGTATGACCTGCTTGCTGAGGCAGTGAATCCTATTCACAATAACTATCCACAGATAGAGATAGAATACTGAAAAGCAGCAAGATAAAAAGGAAAAATTACATTTAAAGGAATGTCCTTTTTAGTCCAAATTCTACAGCCCATGGTCATGGCCACTAGGCTCTCATGCCTC
The DNA here is from genome assembly GCA_004027635.1 of Crocidura indochinensis. Taxonomy (NCBI): domain Eukaryota; kingdom Metazoa; phylum Chordata; class Mammalia; order Eulipotyphla; family Soricidae; genus Crocidura; species Crocidura indochinensis. The sequence continues at coordinate 9,172 of PVKC010044592.1, read as the reverse complement.
AGTACAATTCAAAATGGTGCCTTTTTTAGATCATGGTTGTAATTTGGTGGTCTATGATAGCTCAATACTAGCACTACCTTGAGATTTTATTTCCCTCTGTGAAAGTGCTATATGGATCTAGGTCTGAGTTACTATTAACACTGAGTCCCTGGAGACATTCAAGTCTATAAATGAGTATGTTTATTTACTACAGAAAGTATGCATGTGAAGTGTGAGACAAGTAGTATTATATGATTGCCATGTAGCTATTGTCAATCCAATAAATGATTCAATCTATAAAGACACACAGCCAACGAAGTTGAAGACTGTGGGGGCAAGAATCCAAAGACTTACTTACCAACAAGGAAGGATAATTTGGAAGAGACAGGACACAGAGCTGCAAAGAAGCAGTGATGGTAATAGGACATATGACCTGGGGAAGTAATATTGGCATAAGGTGGGACCTCTGACTAGCAGGCAAAGATGCCCAGTCCGGCCAGAATGTCTACTTGGGATACACTGGCACAGTTGACAGAGGAAGTTTGATAATAGAGGTAGACTTCATTTCACAAAGAAGAGGTAGTTATCAGTAAGTTCCCATGATTTCAAAGGAGTGATTACTCCTTTGATTATGATGAATCTATAGTAAGTTTGTGGTTTTCTGGCAGCATATGATGATGTGATGTTGGTAAAGAACAGATATGATACATGGACAGGGATTCATTCATAAGTGGCTCTAAGATTAGGGAATTTTGGATCTTCACTTGCAGTTACTTTATGGAGCCATGGGCATAGCATTTAATTATAGGCTTCCAAAACCCTAGTTACAGCCCAGAAATGGCAGTTGAGGCAGGCGATAGATCTGTATTTCTTCTAGAGGTAGACAGATATGAGCACCAAAAAGACGTTGGTACTCACCTACTGAAGTGGGGTCACATAGTCTAAGGTGGGGGGTTTCTAGACACTTAGATGCTAGGTGGAGGTTGTAGTAACACTACTGATATTTTTCTTGGGTTTCTAACTCAACTGAAAGTTTCTTCCAATTTCTGAATTATTTATTCTGTGAATACATTTGATCACTCACCAGGGAAAAGAAATATTTTATATTTATTCAAGTGATTCTCAAATAGAAGCCATTTTAACCTGTCCTCTAAAGATTTTTAGTAATCTCTGGAGATGCTATTTGCTTTTGATAAGTGCGGGTGGTTAGTATTAACATCTAGTGGGCAAAGGAAAAGGATGCTTGCAAATATTCTATAATACACAGGTGAGCAACTCAAAAATTGTCTTAATACCAAAATATTATAGCAGGTCAAAAAAACCTGCTCTATCATCAGTTATGGTGCTTTTCTTTCAGTATAGATAATTTTCTATATTGAGTACAACAATGATGATGTGCCTAGTCTACTTAATTATCACTGGAGTGGGCAAAACTTTATTACTGTCATTTTGACAAATTTAAATGGATGAATAAGATCCTACAATAGCTTGTGTTTTAAACACTCCTTTGTTTGTACTATGGAACATTGAATCTTTCTGTTTAATCTGACATTGAATTTCATGTCAGTTAAAAATTCCTGAAATGAACTATTGTAACACTTTATTAATCTGTATTTACCATTATTTATTTTACTTATTTACCTTAACAAATATAAAATTGCCAAATATGTATATATTAACAAGCTTTTGGGGATCAGTAGTGCTCAAGAGCTACTCTTGACACTACGCTCAGGGTAGATTACTCCTGAAGGTGCTCAGAGACCATATGTTGTACCAAGGTTGAACCAGGGTCAAATTCCTGCAAAGAAAGTGCCTTAATTTCCATCCCCTATCAAAGTTTTTCTTATTTTATATTTTATTGGGGTGGCATGCAGAGCGATCATCAGTGATTTCCTGCTTATACTTTCAGGGATAACTCATTGACAGTATGCAAGAGACATGGTTCTGGGATTCAATTCTGGGTCAACCAAGATAAAGACTTACCCACTCTACTGCCTTACTCATTCAAGTCTTAGATATTTAAACATTATGTACTTTCAAAAGCACTCTAAGTCAAAAGCTTAGAACAATATTATAAATTAGTGAAAACAATAATGTAAACTGGATAAAAGTACTAGCACTATAAAACTGCTATTTACCTTTTTTATTAGTGTTTTGAACAACAGATAAAGAAGTTAACTCTTGGCATTACTCCCACAGTGGAACATAACACTGTATATATGATGAATATTTAAAATAGACTTCATCCAGATAACTTAAATTTATAATAGGATTAGCTCACTCTTTCATATAAACTTAAATCTTTTCTTATAAATCTAGATAGTATAATAATCTAGGTAATATGAATTCTATGAGTGTGAATATGCCTAAAGTGCTAGTATCATTTAATTTACAGTTGTTTGTTTTGAGACAAAGTTTTAAGTTGCAATTTTTGGATGGTTCTAATTGTGGTAGTACATTTCACCCTCTTCCATTTTTGTTAACAGACACAGAATTCTCTTCACATCATGATTCTAGTAGTGCTTCTATGTTCCAAAGGCTTGGTTCTTTTGAAGAAATTGAAAACATGACGTATAAAGAGAGAAAAATCCCGTTTTTGAGAGCAGAATCACTAGAGCATAGTCAAAACATTGAGGCTTATAGATGTAGTTTGGGAAAACATTTCAATCTATATGAAAATACAGATCAAGAAACAGAATATGCTTCATTTACAAGATGTCTAAGTAGAGAAAATTTGAAAGACTGCCAAAGGCAAGTGCAAATTTTACCATCTGAATCAACAACTGCAAGGCCAAATAGATCAGAACCACATACAAATGAAGTATTATCAGACGATCTACTGACAAGAGACTGGAAAAGAGCAAGAAGCAGGAGCCCAGAATACCCAAGAATTAGACAAAGAACTAACAATAGTTCAGGTATAAGTAGAGTAAGTGAACTTTTAGATAGAGTTCATTATAACTTAACAGAACTTCTTGTTCATACTCCAGAAGCTGAGCACGAGGATGATGATATTTTTTCTATAACTCAGCAAGAAGAAATACAGAGACAAAAAATAACTGAATTTGAATTTCATGAGTCTAGAAGATTGCAACAGATAAATTCGACTATATTCTCAGATTCTGAATTAGAAGTTCAACCTACAGCATCATCTCAGAGAGACAGTGTAGCTAGTAGAACTCAATTAATATCTAACAGAAAAATTGACAATGCCATTTCAGAAAGTGAACAAGGAGAACTTCCAGAGATATTGTCTCAGTTTCAGCAGGCAGAAATACAATCTTCTACTGGACTTTCCTTCAATAATTTCACTACTTCTCTTATGAATACACCATCTTTTCTAGTTGAGAACTCAGTACGTCATACAAACACAGGATATAGTGACCCGGATGTCTTAGTGGGTGACAGTGAAGTAGGTACTAGTATGTCATACCCAATTCAACATATGGAAGGAGCAGAATCATCAAATGGATGTACTATTTCTGATTTGAGTCATAGTTGTACTACTAATGTAGATCATACATATGTTTTACATTCAAATACCACACCAGTTTCTAGTTCCAACTTTCATTATGAAAATAGTTCTAGTATTTCTTTTAATACAATTATGAGTCGTAGTGACGAGTCTTCAGACGACAATTCACTAATATTTTGGGACCCAGAATATTCCTTATCACCAAGCTCAGTGTCTGACATCCTGCATGAAAGTAGAGCAGCAAGCCCAATGTTTGATGACAGTGACTCTTGGTCTTCCCTTGATCTGGACGAGATTATTCTGTTTGATGATGATGAGGATGATGAACCTAGAGGACTCACTAGAGAGCAGATTCGCATGTTGGCTATAAGATCATTTGGTGAATTTGATGATGTAAAAACCTGTAGTATATGCATTACAGAGTTCATAGAAGACAGTAAAATCTGCACACTGCCATGTTTACATGAGTATCATCTCCATTGCATTGACAACTGGCTGTTACAGCATGCTACCTGTCCCATTTGTCGCAGGACAGTATCAGTTACTGAGGAATAAGAAAATTCTGGATTATGGGCCACAATAACAACGTGGGAAGGCATTTACCTTGCACATGGACGACCTAAGATGGACCCGGTTTAGATTCCCGCAAGGGGATAGAACCGTGGTCCGTTTTAGGTTAGTCCCGTGCAAGGCAAATATTTAAATATAGTTGAAGTTAATTTAAATAATATGGAACAAAGTCATTGACTCATCGTGGGCTGGAGTGATCACCTGCTATATGTCCACCTCTGAAATAATAATTTATAGCCAAATCCGATCTAAATTACAATAATCTGATTCACCCTTTCAGCTAAAACCGTTCCCGGAATTTTCTCAATCTGTTCATAACCATACATTTTCACGTGCTTAAAATTTCACCCAGAATAATGGTCATATATGATTTAAGTATTGGACTTTCCAAATTTTTGTTCCAGTTTTCATCTTGATGCATATATAACCATGCAGTCATGGTTATAGAGTACCCTGTCCTATGATTACATTCAGAGTGACATCACTAAGTTTTGATCTAACAGAAAATGAAAAGAGACATACATTTCTCAAATTACTGAATTTTTTCAATTAGTTTCAAAATAGAAGAAAATACTAATAATCTGAAGAAAATAATCAATTCATGAAAGAAGTATGGGGCTTTCTCTACTTTCTGTAATCAGTAGCAAAACCTACTTAAATACCTATACAGACGTTATTCTTGAATTACTTTGTTATCTCATTTTTTCAATTTCTATGACAGAATTGTAAGAAATAATATATGGAAAGAAACATTTTTCCTGAAAGTTTTACTGTACTTTTCATAATACCTATAGAATAAAAAATGAATTACAAAGTTTAACAATATTTTTCTGTGTGTTAGTAAGTTGTATTAACTACATAGTGGGTCACTGAATTTCAGCTGAAACTTACCCAGTAAAATAGGCTGGAGTGTTCCTGACTCTGTGTATATCTTTGACTTAATATGGAATAATCAGTACCTATGTATCACAGCAGTCTGCATTTAATATAAATCTTAGATATATCTGTATCATTTGAATGCACATACAGACATAGGAATTCAACCAAAATAATTAGCAATTTAAGAACACAATAAAGCTGGAATTATGTATAGTATAAAAAGTAAGACATTCGACAATATCCAATAAATAGCAGGTGGAAGATGGTCAATAGAACTGGGAACTAAGGAGGCAAAAAGAGGTAGGATTGAAGGGATTATGGGAAAAATGGTGGAAGAATCTTGATACACTGGTGTGGTATTGATGTATCAGCAATGCTAGTATAAAACAATTATATAAATAATATAAACTTTAATGTATCAGCCAAATTAGATTAAAAAATTATTAGACTACATAAAGAAGTTATGCTTTACTCACATAGATATACAGGAAGAAAAACATTTAAAGCTTTTAAAACTCTCCTTAGGATTAAAACCTTAACTACTAAAATTTTAGGACTCACCCACTAATGCTATCTTGAAGTTTTATTCATCTCCCACAAATAATGTATCAGATAGGGTACTGGATGAAACTACCTAGTACATCCTGGAAAGGGTAATAAGAGTAGTATTAATTGAATAGACAATTTACTTAATAATATATCAAAATTAAGGCATGAAGATGCCTCAGAAGCTACTATCATTACCACTATGCCTGATAGTAATTCTGCAAACCATAGTGCCCTATAGTTGTAGTACAAGTTGATTCAACGTGAGTTTTGGCTTTAGATAAAAAAAAAGTTGCACCACTGCCTATGATATGAAGGAAGGGACAAAGATCACTCTGATGTTTTTCTTAATTTTTAATTTCTTATTGATATAATTAATATTAACCAAGTTGATCCTGAAGCATGAGATTAATTGATAAAGCTCTTAAATGTCATTATCCTGAGATCAAAATTTGATACAGTTCTACAAAAATTCTCTATTTTTCCTTTATTCTACTCAGATATGACATACTAAAGGAGAATATTCAGATTTGATATTTAGAAGTGAAGAGATGATGAACCCTTATGTCATTTTTTCTCTGAAACATGTATTTAACATGCAGATTTGATGTGATGCATGTAACTAAAGGAAATGGCAGTGAGGGTATTTAATTTATGCACTATGAACATATTTGTTTAATTTCTTTTTATAATAATTTGTACATTTAGTATATACAATTTTAAGAACATTTATTAAAATAATTTTACATTTTATACATGACTCTTACTCATCATGTGAAAAGCCCAAAGTATCTAATGCTATGTACAATCCCACAAAAAGAAATTTAAAGGCTTAAAAGGTAAAACCTGAATTTCAAATCATGCCTACTAAAAGTGGAAAGATAGTCTTAAGTGGTAGAGTACATGACTAGCATGTGTGATGCTCTAAATTCAATATCTGGCACTGAATGGCACCAGGAGAAATGTCATGTTTGGCCTTGGTTACCACCAAGGAGCTTTGAGCCCAAGCACAGAGTTCACCAGGTCCACAGTTCAGGGCCAGTCATCTCTGGATATGGTCCCAGCCCTCACTCTCAAATTTCATCTCCACCCAGCATTGCTGTTATGGCTACCATTGAAGAAAGAGAGAAAGAAAGCATGCCTTCCTAAGTAAATTCTATTTGTCATCAGTGAAAATATCAACCTAAAACAATTACCATTTTATATAAAATTGTGTATTACACTTTTCTTTTTTATAATTTCTTTATTTCACTATGTTTACAAACATAATTGTAGTTGGGTTTCAATCATAACAAGAAAAACCACCTTACCATGCAACCTTCCCATCACCAATGCTCCCATCTCTTCCTTCCCCTCCCCTGACTCTATTTGAAACAGACTTTCTACATCCCTCATTCACTGACATTATTATGTTAGTTCTCAGCATAGCTATTTCTCTAACTGCACTCACCACTCTGTGTGGTGAACTTCATATCGTGAGACGGTCCTTCCGGCCCTCTTCTCTGGAAATTATTTCATTGTCTTTAATTTATCTTAAAACCTATAGATGAGTGAGACTATTTTGTATGTCTCTCTCCCTCTGAATAATTTCACTCAGAATACTAGATTCCATGTACATCCATGTATAGTAAAATTTCATGAATTCATCTCTCCTGATGGTTGCATAATATTCCATTGTGTATATGTACCACAGTTTCTTTAGCCATTCATCTGTTGAAGGGCATCTTGGTTGTTTACAGAATCTGGCTATTGTAAATAGTGCTGCAATGAATATAGGTGTGAGGAAGGGATATTTGTATTGGATTTTTGTGTCCCTAGGGCATATCCCTAGGAGTGGTATAGCCAGATCAAATGGGAGCTATATTTCCAGTTTTATGAGGAATCTCCACATTGTTTTCCATAAGGGCTGGAGTAGATGGCTTTACCACCAGCAATAAATGTGACCCCCAAACAAATTAATAAAAGGGGGCTTTATAACATCAACTTTACTTCATTTAAAGTGATTAAAATGTGACCCCCAAACAAATGAATAAAAAAGGCTTTATAGCATCAACTTAACTTCATTTAAATTAATTAAAATTGTTATGAGTGCTTTGTTATTTTTCTACCTAAAAAGTTTCAAACTTACAGAAGATGATAATTTTCTGATTAATGCTTCAGTATATTCATATAAGCTTTTTGTGGTAGATGGAATTCTAGCATGATTCCAATTACCCGTTGTGTGGATATATGGGTCATACCTGTTCCATGCTCAGATAATATTTCTTATTGAGTGAGAGCTTTAGATATATAGTTATATCATTCACCATCATACCTAATATAACAGAAGCCTAAACATTTCTGTTTTCAGTACTCAGAGGTAACTCTTGCCAATGCTCATGGAATTGAATAATGTGATCCTAGAGATCGAACCACAATTATCTTTATTCAATGCAAGTGCCTTAATACCTGTACTATATTTTCAATTCCCCCAATTACCCTATAATAACCCCTCAGCTTGAGTAGCTAAGAGACCTGAGAAAGTTATGATATATCATCCCCATTACCACAAGGGTGTGCCAAATACAAACATATATGGTATGAAACACACACACACACACACACACACACACACACACACATATATATAGTATGGTAAGTTGACTTTGAGAAGATTTACAGCAGATATGACCTAGTCATCTGAGCTCTTGAAAGGAATAGAGAAGACTTTTAGATAAGATGGCAAAGTCTTCTACCTGACCTCTCTATGACTATATATCTTACTAAAAACATAGGATGACCAAAATAGAACCCTGAAAGGAATAAAGAAGGTAAATTGACTAGGGAATATCAGTATGGTGCTGGAAAATATAAACATAATAGGAAATATATTATGTAGTGAGAAAACAATGTCCTTGGGGACTATATTGGGAGAATATCTGCATATAGAAATTCTAAAAGAAGTAAAAACTGAGAGAATATTTAGAGAAATAACCCTTGGTCACTTACCCTATTTGGAAAGACTTAATATGTGAATTCAAGAGTTTCAAACAGTTCTAAACAAGATATACTCAAGCAGACACAATCAATCATATTACAACCAATCACAAATACATATCATAATTAATGATTTAAAAGTAATGCTAGTGGGGCCAGAGTGGTGACACAAGCAATGAGGCTTCTGCCTTGCCAGCACTAGCCTGAAACAGACCACTGTTCAATCCCATATGGTCCCCCAAACTGGGAGCGATTTCTGAGCACATAGCTAGGAGTAACCCCTGAGCGTCACAAGGTGTGATCCCCAAACCCCCACCTAAAATGTTAATACTGTGGCTGGAGAAATAATGCAGAACATAGGGCACTTGCCTTGCAAATGGCTGACCCAGGTTTGATAACTGGTACCTCGTATGGCCCCGAGAGCACTGCCAGGAGGGATCCCTGTATGCAAAGCCAGGAATAAGATCTAAAAGCCATCATGTGTGGCTCCACAAAATAAAAACTAAACAAAAATAGGGGCCAGGCGGTGGCGCTGGAAGTAAGGTGCCTGCGCTAACCTAGGACGGACCGCAGTTCAATCCCCTGGTTCCCCATATGGTCCCCCGTGCCTGTCAGGAGCGACTTCTGAGCGAATAGCCAGGAGTAACCCCTGAGCGTCACCGGGTGTGGCCCAACCCCCCCCCAAAAAAAGCTAAACAAAAATAAATACTAAAACATAGGGCTAGCATATATGTAAAATATTACACA
>PVKC010044591.1:0-11559 GCA_004027635.1 Crocidura indochinensis | reverse complement strand
AGAAAAAAATAAGGCCTCCCAATTCTTATCACAGGCTGTGTTCTTTACACTGACTGTATAGAAAGAGGAGGTACAGTAAATGCACCCCATATACACCTCAACCCAGACCCTTGCCGGGTCTGTATTGTGAATCTGGGGACCAAAAAAAAAAACAAAAACAAAAAAAAAACCTGGAAATTGAGCTCCCATATTATTCAGCCATACCACTCCTAGGAAACACTAGAAACACAAAAACAAAATACAAAAAATACAATAGTCAAAATCTGGAAACAACCCAGATATTCAATAACAAATGAGTAGTTAAAGAATCTATGGTACATATACACAAGGGAATACTATGCAGCTGTCAGGAAAAATGAAATCATGAAATTTTCTTATAGATGAAACTATTTTGCTGAGTGAAATGAGTCAGAGGGAGAGAGATAGATACAGAATAGTCTCACTCATCTGTGGGATTTAAGAAAAATAAGAGACAGAATAGTAATAATACCCAGAAACAATAGAGATAAGGTTTGAAAGGACCAGCCATAATATGAAGCTTACTACAAAGATTGGTGAGCACAGTTAGAGAAATAACTACAGAAACAGTTTATCATGGTAATGGTAATGAGTGAGAGAATGGTAGTGAATGGTAGAGAAATATAGAATGCCTGTCTCAAATACAGGCAGGAGGTAAAGAGAAGTGAGATGGGGGGTATTGGTGATCAGAATTGCAATGGTGATGGGAAGGTATATTTTTAATGTCTGAAACCCAATTACAAACATATTTGTAATCATGGTGCTTAAATAAATATATTAATTAAAAATTAATACAATGAATAATAACCCTTAAAATTTTTTTAAAAAGGAAAAAATTCTTGGTAAACTGTCTGGAAGGTGAAGTCTTTTATTGAAAAAGACAAACTCAGAGGAAGTTTAGATGAAAAACGAAAGTGAAAGAAGTAGTTTTTATATTTTGAATTTAATATGTCCGGGAGTTTTTTGATGAGTAAATCAGAAGTCCAGGAGTGTGATATATAAATCTAGGACTTTAGAGCAGTTTCGTATGATCTTTGCCTAATCAAATTGGAGAGAGAGAGAGAGTTCTAGAGATCCCTGTGCATTATATACTGTCTGATTTCTTAAAATGCTTTTGAACGTTTGAACTTTATGTCATTGGATGTTTTTTCCCCTGTGGGAACTAAAATCATATAATTTTACTTTACAAGACCTAGAAAGCAAAGGCAGTCAAGAAAATTTAAAGCATGACCTAGATAAGAGTCCCCACGAGTCACTTAGGCTAACTCTGCTAGGCCAGAAATCCAAAAGCAGCACTTCAACACATGAATAGACTTCTGAAAGTTAGTTTGAGAACCTAACTGGGAGTGACTTTCTGGGGGAACCTGAATATGCCACAACAAATACTCCTAAGGGGTGGGTTAAACAAAGCAACACGGAGTTTCTGCTGGGTTTTTCATCAACAGGTCATCGTTGACCTTGGCTCAAAAAGCTCGAGCCAGATGGAAAAACTGAAAAATGAGGTAAATGGAGAAGTCCTTGTAGAAAACTACAGAAGAAATTAGGATATTTTTTTATTGTTACTGTTATTATTATTATTATTATTATTATTATTGCTTTATTTAAGCACTGCGGTTACAGAATTGTTCATAGTTTTCAGTCCTAGAATTTTCATTACTGTTCACCAATGCACATCTCTAGCCACCAATGTCCCCCATTTCCCTCACACCCACCCCACCCCTTCCTGTCTCTGGGGCAGATATTTTGCTAGAAATTAGAATACTTTTAAAATAGCTGAAAAGATGACCAGATTATAAGTGCCTTCTCCCCACGTTCCACCACCCCATATCATACATACATTGACACAGGACAGATTTACATCTTCAGTAAACAGTTTTCTTTTCTGAGGTTTTGAGAGTTTAGAATTTGACTCCTGCTCTGTCCTCAGAGATCATTAATGATTAAACTCTGTTAACCACTTGCAAGGCAAATGCCATATCTACTGGGTTGTACCTTCACCCCATAAAGAAAAGACACTTTAGAGTACAAAGAGGTTTAACTAAATAAATAAAACACAGAGAAACAGTTAAGAATTGTGGTCAGGGTGTCTACAACACTTAGGAAGACTTGGGAATTTTGTTGATTCTTGAATAATAAACTTTTGGATAGGTGAGGCTGAATTCTTGGGAGTGGGGTATACTCAGTGGTGGTCAGATGCTTTAGATCACTCCAGGCAGTGCTCAAGAAATCCTTCTGAGACAGGGATTGAATCCAGGCTTCTGACATGTGCTCCATCCCATTGAACTATCTTTCTTGCTTCAAAAAATGAGTTATTACAACAGAATCAATACCCAATCTACAACAAGCTGTACAAGGGGAGGAACAGTTGCACTAGCATTACAGGGGGTAAAGGAGGGAGAAGTGGGATGCATGCTGGGAACAGGGGTGGAGGGAGGACAATACTGGTGGTGGGAATACCCTTACTCATTGTCACTATGTGCCTTATATATTACTGTGAAAAAATTGTAATTCACTTCGACCACAATAAAAATTACTTAAAAAGTCATTAATTGAAGGAAATTTGTGGGAAATAAAATAGATATTTACTTGTTCTTTCATCTCCTTTTACTATTATAGAAAATATGGTCTCAGACAAAATGAGATCATTAGTGTAAAAATTACCTCTGTACCTTGGTGAGTGACTACAAATATGAAAGTATTATCAGTTACAAGATATATCACCTAATTTACAATTGCTGCTTGAAGTCTTAATCTTCACACATGAAACCAGCATATTCTTTGAGGTCACATTGCTCATTTCCTCATTTGGAAATTTTAACACCAGATAGGGTGCTAAATCAGTATAAGTTGGCACTTCTATCACTTTGGTTTCAAACATCTTTCAAATATATAAAAACACCCATAAATAAAGGTGCTAATGTTGGGAGGAAAATATCCTTTAATAAAAAAAACACAAGTAACTCTATCTTTATAGAAAATTGTTTTAACCTCATTTATAATTAAACACTATTACATTTAGATGAGTTTTTCCTCTTATAACTTCAAAAGATTATATACATGTTAATTTTAAAGTTTGTGTTTTTAATAGGTATTGTTTAAATAATAGCTTTTCACTTCTTTGTGCTATATTTATTGTACAAATCTATATAGAAGGCAGAGTTTCAATTATGGAAAACTGTAAATTAAAGTTGATTTATATCAATTCTGCTATATAATTCTGATATATATGTATAATTATATATATATATATATAATTCTGAAATAGTAGCCATGACTTTTGAGGCTACTAACTTTTTCTTTTTTTTTTTTTTTTTTTTGGTTTTTGGGTCACACCCAGCAGTGCTCAAGGGTTACTCCTGGCTCCATGCTCAGATATTGCTCCTGGCAGGCACGGGGGACCATATGGGGCACCGGGATTTGAACTGATGACCTTTTGCATGAAAGGCAAACGCCTTACCTCCATGCTATCTCCCGGGCCCCGAGGCTACTAACTTTTAGTTAGAAGAGATCTTAGAAACTCTTCTTGGTAGTTTTTGATTTTTCTTTTTTTCCTTATGAATTAATGTTTTCAACATACTCTGGAAAGAAACTTAGATATTGCTACATAAATGTTACACAGATGAACATCATTTCTAAGTGAATTTGATTTATGTTTCCCAATTCATGTTGTTGTATATCTGAAATGTGAACAAATATAAAAACACTGGATTTTTTTTTTTTTGGTTTTTGGTTTTTGGGTCACACCCGGCAGTGCTCAGGGGTTACTCCTGGCTCCATGCTCAGAAATTGCTCCTGGCAGGCACGGGGGACCATATGGGGCACCGGGATTCGAACTGATGAACTTTTGCATGAAAGGCAAACGCCTTACCTCCATGCTATCTCCCGGGCCCCAACACTGGATTATTTTTTTTTGTAATATATTTAAGCACCATGATTACAAACATGTTTTTGGTTGGGTTTCAGTTATAAAAAAAAATACCTCCCTTTACCAGTGCAACCTTCCCATCACCAATGCCCCTCATCTCCCTCCTTCCACACCCACTACCTGTATTTGAAAAATGTATTCTATTTCTCTCACTCCCTACCATTGTCATGATATTTGTCAGTGTAGTTATTTCTCTAACTGCACTCACAACTCTTTGTGGTAAGCTTCATATTGTGGCCGGTCCTTCCATCTCTATTGTCTCTGGGTATTGTTACAATACTGTCTTTTATTTTTCTTAAATCCCATAGATGAGTGAGACTATTCTGTGTCTGCCTCCTCTCCCTCTGACTTATTTCACTCAGCATAATAGTTTCCAGATCTATACATGTAGAGGAAAACTTCATGACTTCATTTTCCTGACGGCTGCATAGTTTTCCATTATGTACATGTACCACAGATTCTTTAGCCACTTATCTGTTTTTGGTCATCTGGGTTGTTTCCAGGTTTTTGCTATTGTGTGTTTTGTACTGTGTTTTATGTTATAGTGTATATCCCTAGGAGTAGTATGGCTGAATCATATGGGAGCTCAATTTCTAGTTTTTTGAGGAATCTCCATGTAGTTTTCTATGAAGGATGGACTAGATGGCATTCCCACTAGTAGTGAATGAGAGTTTCTCCCCACATTACCTCCAGCACTTATTGTTCTTGTTTTTTTTTTTTCAATGTATGCAAGCCTGTGTGGCATGAGATGGTATCTCAGTGTTGTTTTGATCGCATCTCCCTGATGATTAGAGATGTGGAGCATGTTTTATGTACTTCTTGGCCATTTGTATCCTTTTTCCTAAGGGTTGCTTTAGCTATTCATGGGTGTTTATTGTTTCGAATGAATTTCAGGAGTGTCTGATCCACTTTTTTAAAGAATGTCATGGGTATACTTTAAAGAATTGCATTAAATCTGAACAATTTTGGGGGGTGTATTGCCATTTTAATTATGTCAATCCTCCCAATCCATGAAAAGGTTATGTGTCTACTACCTTATTTCTTTATCTTTATAAAAATTTATCTGTTTTTGTCTCTATTCTCAGAAAAGGCTTGATTTGTTTAAAAATGCACAGACACATGACATTTTTGGCTTCCAACTTTGAAGATTCTGGTATTTCATCACCTGCCTGGGATCTGTGTTCTCAGCTTTGCATAGACACAATTTTTTCTGATCTCTGGTCATGGTCACTCTGTCAGCCTTGCTTTAATTTCTCCAAAGTATACAGCATGTGCTTGCTGTACTACAATTTATAACCTGCTGCCTCAACAAATATCAAATTGGCCTTTGCAATTTTAAAAAGGCTTTGGTTATAAGGATTGGCATTTTGTGTGTGTGTGGAAATGTCATATTCTGTTGTTACCTCTCATACTCTATTCACAGGTACCACAAACAAAGCCTTTACTAATTAACTCAAGCCCTGCCACAAATATCAAGAGTATTTATCCAATTAATCTTTTTTATTGTTTTATTTAAGCACTGTAATTTAAAAAATTCTGCATTGTTGGGGGTCGGAGAGATGGTGCAAGTAGTAGAGCGTTTGCCTTGCACCAGCTAACCTAGGACGGACCATGGTTAGATCCCTTTGCGTTCCGTATGGTTCCTCCAAGCCAGGAGCGATTTCCTAGTGCATAGCTAGGAGTGACCCCTGAACGTCACTGGGTGTGGCCCAAAGACCAAAAAAAAAAATTAAAATCTGCGTTGTTTAGTTTTAGACATACAATGTTCCAGCATTGATTCCACCACTGGTGTCTATGTCCCTCCACCAATATTCCCAGGTTCCGTCTTAGGCCACACCTTTCACCTGCACCCCATCCTGCTATCTTGACAGGCACCACTTTGATTGTTAAATTTGAGCCTTGTGATTTCAGTGTTGTTGGCTCTCTGGTTAGGATATTAAGTTCTATTATTCGTTGACACTACCAATTTCTTGAATCCCTTTGAATCCTGCCTCCACTTACTTACTTACTCCACTTACTTTTCAATTTTGAGTAGCGTATTTTTTTTCTTTCTTATGTATTTATTGGTCAATACCTGAAAGTGTGCTTGAAGATCGAGTTCTGTGCTTGAGAATAACTCCTGTCCCAATTACGTGCTTGGAGGACAATACAATGCCTTATGTCGATTATGATTCTCCTGCGTGTAAGTCATTAGCACATCTCTCTAGTGCTTTTTAAGCCATTTTTGAGAGATGATTTTATTTTGTGTTAGTTAGGACTCTAAAAGAACTTAGTATTGTTGCTTAGTTAAGGATTATGTAAGAAAGTTCTTCTGGTCTGAGGAAATGTTTGAAAACCTTTGTGGACAATGATTTTAAACATAGGGAACAAATATAATGGATTTCTTTCTTAAATAGAACTATTCCAAATGAGTGGATAAACTATGATACATCTATACAATGAAATGCTACGCAGCTACTAGGAAAAAATGAAGTCATGAAATTTGTTTGTACATTGATGAAAATGCAGAGTATTAAATTGAGTGAAATGAGTCAGAGGAAAAGGAATAGACATAGAATGATTGGACTAATTTGTGGGATATTAAATGGAATTGTTTCCAGCTTATTGACAAATAGAAGATAACATTATTCTTCAAATCTGTAGGAAAATTGTGTAGATTAAATAGTATCAGAGAAAATTCAATATTTTGTAGACCTGTTGAAAATCTCGATTTCAGAGTACAATTCTCATAAGGGAACTAGGGGCTCCCTCTAAATTAACCTGTATTCTGCATGTGAAATTCTTCCCTAATACACACCATCTTAGAAATTGTTACTTCAATAAAATCTTTTTTACAAAACTTCTTCAGTGTGTAGGAAAAAGGATCCGACATCACAACCACTTCCTGTCCCCCAAATGCACAAATTGAAAAGATACTGAGAGCGTTGCCTGCAAATCGAAATGTCATCAAGAGCTTGCATGGAGCTCCCAAGCAGTGCATATGAGAGAGCCACAATCATGGAAGACAGATAAGTAGAAACCAACTTGACTTACAATGAATTATTTCTCTCCCTCTGCCTAGGTGCAAGTGTAATCTCCATGCCACTTCATGTGTGTATGACAACAGCAAATTGACTTGTGAATGTGAACACAATACTACAGGTCCAGACTGTGGGAGATGCAAGAAGAATTATCAGGGCCGACCTTGGAGTCCAGGCTCATATCTCCCCATCCCTAAAGGCACTGCAAATACCTGTGAGTAACTTTTCTTGGTGACAGAATACTTTTCTTGGTGACAGAATATCAGGATGATCTGATAGTTTCTCTTCATTTCACTTACAATCTTGCTTTACCCCTGTTACCATTCATCTTATAAATGTACCTTATGCTTTTTTCCCCTGATTTACCACTTGTAAGCATATTTTAGCACTTGGATCATCTGATAACTGGAGTCTTACAACACTTGAATTAAATGTGTTGGGAAATGATAAAAATCACATATGATTTTTAAATGGATAAAATGGGGGAGTTTGCTTTATTTTCCCCCAAATTAATTTCCTATCAAAATAATGACTTCCTACTAAAAATGACATGTCAAAAGTCCTAGCTCTAACTTAATTTTAACAATGTATAGAAATGATCTTAATGTTTACAATACCTTTTCCCCATCAGATTAGCTTTTTTCCAGAAAATTGTCCCTTTTCCAATTTTAAGTAAAGCTCCAATTTAGCTAAACATTTACAACTGAATATAGCTACTGAAATAATTTTTTTTAACCTCAGCAGTTGAGAGCAACCTGACATGATCTGATAAATAGAAGCCTCCATTACTTAGGTAAAATCATAATTGTAAATTGTACACTTGCTGGTACATTAAGAAAAGGGGTCTTGTATGCACGTGTTTAAGAGCACAGCTGTTTTATTTTTTGACAGGAACCATCAGAGATAACCCCACCATGTTCACATATATGCCCCACTAAGATTCCTGAAATCAGGAAGCACTGATATGCTGGGGGATCAAGTGATTACTTGCAGAAATCAATCGCTAAATTTCATGGATACACTGATTAGCCACTTGCAAAAGTCCAACTTTCTCATTGAAAAGTAGAGAAAGGCTGAAAGGCTGAGTGAAAAGTAGCGGAAGCAGCAGGATAGTGAGCTGCAGTGGATGAAAACCTGAAAAGTCACTGACTCCTTGCAAGGCTAAAAATGTTATCAGAAACTTCAAAGCAGCAGCTGTGTGAAACCAAAACCTAAAAAATTAATATCACAGGAACCAAGGCCTTATCAAGTTAAATGTAAGTGTAATGGACCAAGTAACATGCCATAAAGTATGGGGGCATGAAATTATAATAAAATTTCTATGGAGCAGAAAAATAAATCTTTCAAAAGGTTTAAAAAAAATCCTTTTTGTAAGAGAATTTTGTTTCTTTCTGAGGTAAAGGAAAAAATAAAAACCCCTTACAGACTAGCTCCTAAAATTAATATGTTAAAGCTCTGTTCAGCAAAAAAAATTTTCAAGGTGATTTTATTAACAAAGACTGTGGATTTCTTCAATTGCTGGGGTCATAAAATCGTGAATTTTTCTTTATTTTTTTGTTTGGGGGCCATGCCTAGTATCACTCAAGGGTTTCTCAGGCTCTGCACTCAGGAACCACTCCTAGCAGGCTCAGGAGACCATGTGGGATGCCAGAGATTGAACACAGGTTGACCGCATGCTAGGCAAACATCCTACCCACTGTCCTTACATTCTGGTCCCCAGGATTAGGTATTTTTGATTAAAGGCATTGATTTCTGTTCTAATATGATCCTATTCAACTATTCAACGAAATGCTTCAAAATAAGTAATTTCAAACTTATTACACTATGAGGAACCCTTATATCAGCCTCCTTGTTAAGTGGATTTTTGTTATATTCTTAATTACCTCCAAACTTATTTATCTTAAAATCAGTAGAACATTGTCTGGTCAAACGAACATGATCTTTTTCAAACTTCCTTGTAGAGTATGTTGCCCTTCAAGCTGTCAGTATTTACTGGCCTTCTCAGATTCCAGACTTTTCTACACCTTTATTAAAATAGCCCTGTATGGGTCAGAAAGATTTTAAGGGTGTCTACAGAGGTTCAGTTTTGCAATGGAAATCAGCCCTTAAACTAAATCTCTCACACATCACAGTGCTTTAAAGGACTAAGGGTGAAATTAAGCAATCGAGTAGTTTATTTAGTACACAGGTTACTGGACCAATTGTTCATCTTTTCACAAGCTATGTGGCCTTAACAAAGTAAATAAACATCTTCAGCACTCATTTTCCTCTCTCTGATGTGAAGACATCATCAATTGTGACCTCAGAATTTTGAAATAATCGAATACAAACTATTTTATGTAAACTATTTAGCATAACCTCTGCCACAGATTAAGTGCTCAAAATGAATTAGTTTTTAAAATATTTCACAAGATAAACCTCTCCATTAGTGAATTATTTAAATTTAAATGTTCATGAGGCAATGTATTTTTCAATTATTTTTATTAATGCACTGTATTTTACAAAGTTGCTCATACTAGAGTTTTAGGGATGCAATGATCCAAAACCAATCTTACCACCAGTCTCATTTTTCATCCATAAAAGTTCCTAGATTTCCTCCCACCTCCTAATCTGCGTCCCAAGCTGGCAGATTTTTAAGTATATTATTGTAATTTGGTCTATTTTTTTTTTTAGGGCAGGGGAGATGACACCCTGCGATACTCAGGGATTATTCCTGGCTCTGAGCTCAGGCTCAGGGTACCATATGGGATGCCAGGAATCGAACTGTTTCTGGGTCAGCTGAGTGCAAGGCAAACACTTTACTGCTGTGTTATCTCTTTGCCCCCGGTCTTGGTTCTTACAGTGTTATCAGTGTTATGGGTTTCTATACCACCAGTGTGCCTAAGGCCCCTAGATCTTGCTTTTATTATCTTCCTTTTGCCTTTTTCTTCCTACCTCAATTTCATTCTTTCTTGGCTGTTATAAATTCTATTAATCTAGGATCCAGAATAATTTAGGTACCTTTCTTAGATACCTTGCATTCCCTTGTCCTATTATTCTAGTGTATATAAATACAACACCTTAATTAACTATTCATCTGAAAATATTATTGTTTCTGGTTCTATATTTCACACCTTACACAAAAGTATATAAATATCAAAGACCTTGATATCAGACCATTACCAATCACTGAGGATAATATACACTCTGTGTCTTCAGTGATACTATTATACAAGCAAAGGAAATAGAAATAAAAATAAATAAAAAGGAATACATCAGGTTAAAATTTTTCTGAATAGCAAAAGAAGCTCAAGTTAAAATTAAAAGACACAGATTGAATGGGAGAAAATAATCTCACTTAAGACATCAGATAAAGGCTTTAATATCCAAAATATATAAAGTACTCACAAAAATCAACAGCAAAAAAGAAAATAAAAAAAACTCATAAAAAGTAGACACATTAAATTACCAGAAACTTCTCTAAAGAAGACAAGTAGATGGTCAGTAGAAATAAGAAAAAGTGTCCAGCACTCAGATTTCCAAGACAGATCTTGGTTTAATCCTTTACATCTCATGTGGTTCCCCAAAGTCAGGAGCGATTTCTGAGTGCATAGTCAGGAGTAACCCCTAAGAGACACCAAGTGTGGTCCAAAAGCCAAAAAAAAGAAAAAAAGAAAGAAAAAGTGTCCATCCTCACCTATTATCAGTGAAATCAAATTCAGGACAACAATGAGATATTAGCTTACACACTGAAGATCACAAATATCAAACAAATTTAAAACAGATCTGGATCTTGCCTTGCATACAGCAAACCTCGGTTTCATCCAGCATCCCATTTATCTTTTGAGCCCACCAATGACCCCTGTGCACAGAGCCAGGTGTATGTCTTCAGCACCACAAAATGTAGCCAAAATGAAAAAAAAATGCAAACAATATGTATTGGAGAGTGTGTGATGAAAAACGAATAGTCATTCATTGCTGTTGGCATTGATTTCTGGTACAACTTCTGTGGATAACAGTGTGGATATTTCTTATAAAAGTAAGATCTTTTAAGCAACTCAACCATTTCAATTCTTGACATCTACAATTAAGACACAAAACCATTCATTCAGAAGGACATATGCACATCATTATTCATTGCACACAGTACAATAGATAAGATACAGAATAAAAGTAATTTTTTGGTCTTTGGAACACACCTGCTGATACTCAGGGCTTCCTCCTGCCTCTGAACTCAGATACTATTCTTGGTATTTCTTAGGGAACCATTTGGGGTACCAGGGGTTGGATGCAGATTTGCCACTTAAAAGGCAATATCTTCTTCACTGGGATATAGGGATATCAGACCCTAAAAGTAATTTCTTGACATCAATACTGAGTCTCTGCAAAGTCCAACCATTTTTGATTTATATGTAATTAAGAACTATATTGACTCAGTTTTTCTTCTCCAGATTCATTATGAACTCCATTTTTACTTAATAAAATTATTATGCTTAAAAGCCATACAACATAAAAATTCCTTGCTTTGCATATAGACTAAAATCAAAAGTTGGAAGACAATATTTCAAGTAAATAATTCTCTTATGAGGCTGGTGTGGCCCTACTAATATTAGATAT
>PVKC010044590.1:0-10000 GCA_004027635.1 Crocidura indochinensis | reverse complement strand
GATTAGGAGAATAAAATTACAAATTAAAAAATATTGACTTCTAGACACTGTCATTATTAATATTTAATAAGCAATATTTATTAGGCACAAGTCATGCAGTCATTAATTTCAAATTAAAGCTTAGACTATGTATGACCTCAAATCATCTGGCTTCTGATTCATTTGTCTTCGCTGTAATTATGACTGGTTGTTCAATTCTTATTGTTATAGCTATGGTGTGATTTAATTTTAGTTAAAACTTTTATAGTAAAATCTACAGAATGTTTATTCCAAAAATGTCTATTTTTAACTCATAAAATTATACCATATTTTGAGATCTGATATATTTCTTCCTACTGCATTGTGGAAAAATTATTTGTTTGCTTATTCTTAAAATCTTACCAGGTATATCCAGCAAGTGAAATTTTGTTTTATAAAAATGAAGGAATGGGAATAGAAGTTGAGGGGTTCAAATATATGCCTTGCATGGGCTG
The DNA here is from genome assembly GCA_004027635.1 of Crocidura indochinensis. Classification (NCBI taxonomy): domain Eukaryota; kingdom Metazoa; phylum Chordata; class Mammalia; order Eulipotyphla; family Soricidae; genus Crocidura; species Crocidura indochinensis. The sequence continues at coordinate 9,527 of PVKC010044590.1, read as the reverse complement.
ACTCTGATTCTCTAAGGATATGTAGTTCTCTAAGCATTTATGGTTCTCTAAGTATGTGTGATGGTGTTAGCCCTGGATGTCACAGCAAAATTACCAGGTTAATTTCCAGTACTGATACCACAAAGCAACATCAAATGTTCACCCCCTTACAATGAATCTGAAGGAACAATCAGTATTGAAAAATCCCTGTTTGGGGTCGGTGAGGTGATGCTATAGGTAAGATGTCTACCTTGCAAACGCTAGCCAAGGAAGGACCACGGTTTGATCCCTTGGCGTCTTATAGGTCCCCTCAAGCTAGGGGCAATTTCTGAGTGCTTAGCCAGGAGTAACCCCTGAGCATCAAACGGGTGTGACCCAAAAAAAACAAAACAAAACAAAAAATCCCTGCTTATAATCTCCCAGACTCAGCTCCTTTTCCAAATTAAAATTAAAAAGTCAGGTAAAAAATTTCATGACAGTAATTATTTTACCGGTACATATGTCACACACTTATGTGCACATATCTAAATACGCAATCACATAAAAACCTGCTTTATAATTGAATGAAAAATATAATTTGGTTAAAAACTACACACATTAAAAGAAAAAATCTTATCAAAATCTGTACCAACTTGTCATTTTGAAATATCAGAGCTCTCCCCTTTTCTATATGCTTATTGAAGTTACCAAAGAAATTTCATTGATTGTTTTTATGATGTTCAAAGACTCAACCTTTCTCTTTGACATTGTTTTTCACTTAAGTGCATACTTTATCATCTGACAGAAATCCATTTAAAATACTGTTTTTGGAACCTAGATTTCTGATGCATCTTTACTCCTACTGGACCTGATTTTTGTGTGTGTGATGTACTGCACAAAATGGCCTATTGATATGAAGCAGGCGGTGGAACGATTTTTCAGCTTTGATCACTAGAATGAATTGATTTTTAACAAGCCCTCTGAATGCGTGGTTGCTGACATTGTGTCTCTAACAACTTCATTGAAAGGCTGCATTTGATTTGCTGTTGCTAAGTGCTCTCTTTCAAAGAGCCCGTCTGCAGAATCTTCCTCCACTAACTGAAGACCTCTTATTGGATCAGAAATGCTGTTAAATGTTATTTACTGATTAAAAATAATTAGAGGCAGGCCCCATTATACAGAATCATCAATTTGCTCTTAGTGCTACTTTGTACAAACTTTGAAAATGCAACTGAAACTCAAAACTAGCCTACTAACCAAAACTGCTGATTAAAATAAAATGATGTTTGTTCATTATTAGTGGCAAAATCTACTTTAATGTCACTTTCTTTTAGAAGTTATTATACCTTTAGCTTTTGGTAGATTACATTAAAAAACATTATTGTTTTTTTTTTTTTTTTTTTTTTTTTTGTTTTTGTTTTTTTTTGGTTTTTGGGTCACACCCGGCAGTGCTCAGGGGTTACTCCTGGCTCCATGCTCAGAAATTGCTCCTGGCAGGCACGGGGGGCCATATGGGGCACCGGGATTCGAACTGATGACCTTTTTGCATGAAAGGCAAACGCCTTACCTCCATGCTATCTCCCGGGCCCCATATTATTGTTTTAATAAAGAGCTTTGCAGTCAGAAATTTCTAGAACTGTCAGCATCCTAGCAGTATGGAAATTAGGAAATTCAAACACCAGCGATTATTTATGGCCCAGTTGACAGTATACCTGACTTGCAGAAAATAATATAGTTTTCAAATCAACATTGATTCTCAGGCCCTTTCTTTTAATTCTTAACTGATTAATACAGTTAAGTCTAACAAGTCAAATTTGATATTTAATTCATCATAGTACTTTTACATACGTTTTCTTTTTACTTCTATTGAGAAGTACATGAAGGAAGAAATATTATGGGAAGGACACTGGCACAATGGTAAAGTAAAGTGGACACTCTGGGAAAGGGTGTGATGCTGAATGTATAATATATGAACAGTATATAAACAAACAGTGACAAAAAATAAATAACACTGTACTAACATACTTATGTAGAAAGGGATGTGTGTGTGTGTGTGTGTGTGTGTGTTTGTGTAATCACCTCAGATTAGAAGCATGGAATGGTGATTTTCTAAAACAACTTCTTTTAGCCTTTCTGTCAGATATTTTTAACACTATTCTTTCAGAATTCTAATAAAATTATAACATCCCTTAAATATATTAATGCTATGGTTCTAAAATTTTGTTTCATTCTTTTCTTTAGAAATATAATTTTTGGCAAAACTTGAGATTTTTATCCTGACCCAAGATTGACAATTTTAAGTACATTTTTTGACAGCTATGACTGTCAAGAGTAACACAGAATCAAAAATTAAACTGGTGAATCTAGGATAAACAACCTTATGAGGCAAAACACAAACTAAACTATATTTCTGGTTTTAGAAATAAATGTCAAACTAAAATAAGTGCACTTATCTTTAACCTACTTTTCTATCACCCCCTTTAATATTCCTTAAAGGATTCAGATAAGAATTTGAACAAATCATTTATATTTTCAGAATCATTAGTTTGTTATTTATAAGTAGTATTGTTTTATAAAGTATGTGTGAAAACTATAATGGAGAGAGTGTTAACTTCTCAGTGTTTTTCTTCTGCTCCTCTTTACATCGCGTTCTGATTCTAGTGTCTGTTAAACTGCTGAACATTCTGGGGTTTTAACTGAATTTTATAAAATTAATGTGAGATACAGTTGTTGATGGTTGAGTTTCAGTATTTTTGTTGTTGTAGCTGAGTGTATGATTAATAATCAAATATTTTACATACATGAAAAATATTTTTATGCATTTCTTGATATTTCTCATTTTTCAATAAATGTATTCTTTATTCCATTATCTTAGCTCATCTCTGGGTTTCTGTATGCTTTAAGGAACATAGTTACATTTGATTCTTAAATATGTAAATTATTGCAAAATTCAGAGGCATCTTAAAGGTCTAAAAGTAGATTGTTTTCATCTGTATATTTTTCAAGTAAAAGCACTGTAAAGTATGGAATCAATCTGCTATTTCTGAGCAAAACTTTGCTTAAGTCTAGAATCAATGATTTCTAATGATTACCAATAAGATGTCAATTTCATGAGAAATTATGAAATTTTGGCCTATTATGATCTCTTGGTTCTTTTAATCATTTACCTTACCTATTTTATTAACTTATTTATGACTAAGTCACAGTAGTTTCTTCACTTGGTGCCCCCACATAATCTCATCTTAAACTTAGAGGTTTCCCTAGAAACATGCTATTTCTCTCTTCTTTGGGAGTGGGAAATAAAACAAACAAAAAATCAAAATCTTTGTTCCATTTTCCATATCGTTGAAGCTTATATTTTCTTGAATAATTTTCTCAGAAAACAAGCAATGTTTCTTTCACTTTTCTAACATGGCAATTCTCTCTTCCTCTCTCAGAACATGTTAGAATAAAAGATGTCTGACAGATGATTAGGAAAGTGACATATATTTTACTGGCTTTCTGTTGAAACCTTCTAAAACTATTTACTTTCCATGGGCAGTGACAACCTGTCCAGCAAAAATAATTGATAGCTTTTCTAGTTATTGTAGAAGGGGAACAATGAAACAAGAAAGACTTTTTTCCTTCAGAGAGGAAGAAGTTGTAGCAAATGATTGTCAAGAAATTAAGGTTTTCTCTTGTCCGTATCTGGCCATTAACAGTCTTGTATAATTGTAGGAATTCTTTGCTTCACGGGCTTTAATAATTAGACTTGGTGTGATACTTTCCAATGTTTTGATATTAAGGAAACATGCATATTTTGACATTTAAATAGGGTAAATTATTTTCCCTTTTACTAAGTTAAATTGATATATTCAAAAAATTTATATAATTTTATAAATGTATATAAATTCCCCCTTTTACTACGTTAAATAGATATATTAAATTAATTTATTTAAATGCAAAAATACATTAACATGTATTCAATAGTTTGTTGTTATTTATCATTTTAATTTGAATGTAATTTGAACTGTAGTCTGGTTTGTGTGTGCACAGGGAGTGGTGTCAGGGGTTACTTCTGGCCTGAATCCAGTGATAATTCCTGGTAGTGCTTAGAGAGACCATACATGATGCTAAGATTGAATCAAGGCTGGCTACATATAAAGCATATAAGTTACTTACTACTTACTTTCTATCTCTCTGGTACATCTTGTCAGAATATTTAAGCTCAATGGATATAAAAACTCTCATCATTTGTTTCACTATTTTTTTTTTGTTTGGTTTTTGGGCCACAACCAGTGATGCGCAGGAGTTATTTGTAGTGTTCAGGTGCCAGGTTCTCCGAGGAGGCCAATGCAAGGGTGGGTAAGGGTCTGTTCCAGACCGTGGCCTCAAGGCCAGACTCGGGAAAGAGAGAGAAGACTGTGAGTCACAGACCATTCACAGGGAAGCATTGTCAGAGCAATGGACTTCTTTATTGAAGGTAGGAACAAAGCTTTTAAGGGTAAACTTTAGGTGGGAAACAGAATGTGGGCAATACAGTTTAGACGTTACAGCAACAAGATGTTATGCAGAGACAACAGTTACAAGGTACCTGACATCATTAATTTGGATGGTATGCAAAAATAGTGGTTACAATGCCCATGGCATCATTATAGCAGGAAGCATGTAAAGATAGCGTAGTAATGCCCATGGCATCAATAAATCAGGAAGTATATAAAGATAGCGGTTGCAATGCTTATGGCACTGTTGACCTGAATGACTTTCTCCTGCACTCATAACAGCAGGGACACAAGTCTCTAAACAGAGACTATCAGGGCCCGGGAGATAGCATGGAGGTAAGGCGTTTGCCTTTCATGCAAAAGGTCATCAGTTCGAATCCTGGTGCCCCATAAGGTTCCCTGTGCCTACCAGGAGCAATTTCTGAGCATGGAGCCAGGAGTGACCCCTGAGCACTGCCGGGTGGGACCCTCCCAAAAAAAATCACAAAAAAAAAAAAAGACTATCTTTTATATTCAAGGCCAACTTGCAGAAATCTCCTTATTTCCCGGCCTCTCCCTCCAAAGTTGCACCTAGCCTATGTGCTCAGAAATCGCTCCTGGCTATGGGACACTAGGTATTGAACTCGGTCCCTCCTGGATAGGCTGCGTGCAAGGCAAAAGCCCTACCACTGCACTATTGTTCCGGCCCCAATTGTTTCACTGTTATGAATTTTTTAATCCTTTTATTTTGGGGCCACACCGGGTGATGCTCAGGGGTTACTACTGGCTATATGCTCAGAAATTGCTCCTGGCTTGGGGGAACCATATGGGATGCCAGGGAATTGATCAGCGGTCTGTACTGAGTCAGCGTGCCCTACCACTATGCAATCACTCCAGCTCCTATGGATTTTTTATTGCAAGTATTATCTGAAGAAATGTAAGAAGAGCTATGTAAATAGTATTATTTATTAGGTATTATATTAGATAAATAATGCTTTGGTACCTATCTGTGTAAGTCACAAACTGAACCCTTTTTTAAATAAGGAAGAATTTGTATGTTCTTTTTTAAGGAGCAAAACTTCATTTTTTTAAATGATTATAGCTAAGGAAGTAAAAATAATTATTTTAAATGCCATAATCCATTTCAAAAGAATGTTTATTACAATCATATCTTAAATGTCATAACTTCTATATTCTTAGTACCTCAGCTCACTCTAGATCTACTATATAATTGTATTCTATATATTAATCATACATTATTAAAATATCATATCTTATAATTAGTGTATATGCTGTTTAGCTTTTGCAATACTAAATAGTGCTGCTCATTTTAAAAAGCTAAGTTTAAGTTATTCTCTATTTTATAAAAATGGTAACTACACAGAAAACCTAGAGGATAAGAAATTTAACTATTCTATCAAATGTCATATATTCTCAGCAGAAAAAATATTTATTATTATATTAAAGTATCCTACTGTATATACTTTAGGATGTGTCACATAACATCAGATCAGAGTGTGATTGTGGAACATCTGTAGACATCATACATTATTGATTTAATGGAGACTATGTCTTCAGAAATGTATACAATTTTTTTTTAGGTTATATAGCTCCAAATCATTGCTTGCCATCTGAGAGCATTAATCTCATTATATTGGTTGTTTTCAGAATTAAAGAGTGCCTTGTCAAAGTGCTAACTGTCCATGTCTCTTCTCTAAGCCATTAAGTAATAAATTGGTTCTAATGAGTAATTTCTCAAGGTTTTTTAAATAATGAGAGATATTTTGTTAAAATATGTACTCTTAAATGGCTTTCAACCAGCTCATATAATATAATGTTTTCTGACCTGTTATTCACGAATCAGGGAACTGGAAAGCCTGTATGGAGTACAGGTGGGGGTGGGTTGGGAGGGAGGGAGATTTGGGACATTGGTGGTGGGGAACTTGCACTGATGAAGGGGGTGAAAAAAAAGTTAAAAAAAAAGAAAAGGAAAGAAAAAAAATAAGGCCTCCCAATTCTTATCACAGGCTGTGTTCTTCACACTTACTGTATAGAAAGAAGAGGTACAGTAAATGCACCCCATATACACCTCAACCCAGACCCTTGCCTGGTCTGTATTGGGAATTTAGGGGACAAAAAAAAAAAAAAAGAAAACTGTAAAAACTTCCAATTTTCAGTATTCATTTTTGTTGTTAGGTTTATCAGCTTTCTCCCTGGAGAATCTTAGCTTGAGGGGACTTATATACATTATAAAAATCCAAATAATTAATTTGATGATCCTTTATATATTCAATATATATTAAAATATCATAAGTTAAAATTTTATATTAGTATAAATTAAAATATTATACTTTTTATATATTCAATAAAAATTTAGTCTTTTAAATATTAAATTTGTCTCTAAGACAGATTTAAGTGAATCTGTCTTGGGGCCCGGAGAGATAGCATAGCGGCGTTTGCCTTGCAAGCAGCCTATCCAGCACCAAAGGAGATTGGTTCGAACCCCGGTGTCCCATATGGTCCCCCGTGCCTGCCAGGAGCTATTTCTGAGCAGACAGCCAGAAGTAACCCCTGAGCACTGCCAGGTATGGCCCAAAAACCAAAAAAAAAAAAAAAGTGAATTTGTCTTTTAGATATTTATGAAAAAGTACTTTTTAAATTAATAAATACAGTTTAACAGTACCTTTAAAAATAGTAAATATGAATGAATATGAGAGATGAGAAATGTGGTTTAATTTGTTTATGAAATAGCTTAATGCATATCAATTAAAATTTTGAGATTAATTATTATAGGACATAAATTAATTCTAACTATTGATATCCCCATGCAATATTTAAGATACAACTTATAAATATTTATTTGCTATATTTATAATCAGTGAACACATTCAGTTGTATTGACATATATTTTATTGCTTGTATTATTGTGGAATGTTATTTCTTTCATTTGTGAATTGAAGAGAGTGAAGCATAGAGTTGATCAATGAAAGATCACAAAAATATAGGGAAAATAGTAGAGTTCATCTATCATAGTAGAGTATCATCTCATAGAAGAATATCACTTCTCACCATTTCTCCTGTAATATCATTTTCCTGTAATAAATTGAATGCAGTATGTAAATTTTATTATCAGTATTTTTGAGTCATAAATCAACTTTCTAACAATTGTAGCTATTTATAGTTTTGGGTTTTTTTGTTGTTGTTATTTTGGCGCCACACCCAGTGGAACTCAGGGGTTGTTTCTAGCTTTGCACTCAGATCCCTCCCTGTGATGCTGAGGAGACCATATCAAATGCTGGGGATCAAACCCTGGATGGCTGCATGCAAGACAAACATTCTCCCTGCTCTGCTATCACTCTGGTCCCTATTGCTTTATATCAACATAAATAAATTCTGTCACTGAAGAATTACAAATTACAAAGAATTATAAATAATATCTGTATAATTTTCTACACCTCCACACCAATTTTTAGGTTTAAAAACTGCCCTGCTGGAAGTATGGATGACATTCTGTGTTAATGCATGAACAAAATGTAAATGAGAAGTTTTTGAGTAGCAGCAACAGAAATTTAAATTAAAATGTGATATAAGCAGATTTTTTTTTAGAGAGCTAAGTAATGACTTAGGACAGAATAAATTCTAAATTCACTAATCTTACTGATTGCAAGTCATTAATTTTTCTCCCTTAGTGTAACAATTTAGTTTCCACATAGCCTTTCCAAACAATTATCATTGTAAAATGTGTAGTTTCCAATCAAAAGTTCACCTTTTGCATCCCCTGGTTGTGAATCAAAGAAGAGTACTGTGTTCCCAGTGGAGATGCCGCAACAAAAGCTTTATGTAGGAGCCAAAGTTAAAATGATGCCAACAGGCAGATGGATCTGGAGTCTGAATGAAATAATTCTGAGCCAGGCTTCTTGCTGTGACTTTAATATAGCTAAGTTGTGCCCTGGTTTTGCTGTCTTTATTACTGGAATTCCAGTTATTTATGAATTGCATTCCCGTGTAGTTATCTTGCTGTTATTGTAAAATGCCACATGATATTTTCTGATAAGTCAATAAATGCCTTGTGCTACCACAGTATTTACTTTGGGTTTGTAATGTCTGCATGTGCTTTTACCCTTTTTCTGACATTTTCCAAGTCTCTTCCTACAAATCAGCAGGCCATGGAGCCAAGCTTCCTTGCAGCAATTGACAGTCTGCTGATACAGGCCTAAGCACCAATTCACACCCCAGGAGACTAGCTACCTAGCAAGGGATTTGCTATCTGTCACCTGACACTTTAGTTACTTTAAAATTACTCCTAGGATTGGACTTCTTGCAGGTAATTTTTACAGAAACATTAAAAAGAAATATATTTTAGCTTAAAGATAATAATAAAGTAAAATCATTTGAATTGGAGAAATAGGAGATTACAGAAGACCTAATCCAGAAGACCTAATCCATTTCAGATGATCTAGTCTTTTTTTGTTTTGTTTTGTTTTTGTTTTTGGGTCACACCCAGTGATGCTCAGGGGTTACTCCTGGCTATTCTCTCAGAAGTCGCTCCTGGCAGGCACGGGGGACTAAATGGGGAGCCAGGGGATCGAATCGCGGTCCGTCCTAGGTTAGCACAAGGCAAGGCAGGCACCTTACCTCCATTGCCAACGCCCGGCCCCAGATGATCTAATCTAAGTCATTCATATTCTTTTGAACAAGTAAAAAAAAAAGAATACTATTATTTATTATATTTATATCTGTTTTATAATTGAAACCAAGTTTTTCCAAATCATTATTTAAAGAAAATGTATCGCATTATTGACATAACTGATCGTAATACATTTGTTTCAGGATGACAGAAAGCAATATTATTAAGAAATAGAAAGAGAACAGAGTATTAAAAAATGGAAGAAGGGGAGAGAGTTCATTAACAGTTATATTTGTGAAACTTATTTTATCCCCTATAAAGTGAAACCAAATTTTTATAAAATAATAGTCATCACATAGGAGATTAAAACATAATTTCACAAACATAAAGTAAGCATAAGTCAAAGTAAGCAGAGTCAATTTTATTTGTGATGGAACAAAAACATCAAAATTTGTAGAAAGCTCAATTGAGGAGTTGAGTAT
>PVKC010044589.1:0-11560 GCA_004027635.1 Crocidura indochinensis | reverse complement strand
TCAGTTGGCCCAAATTTCTGGTGGGAATCCTGGTTGGCACTGAGGTCAACAGCTTCCCAAGTGAGGAAAACCCCATGCCCAGATTTTGTGCTGTTGCTCCCTCTGGGCCTGCTGCATCCACAGATTCTGGCTTGTGCCATCACCTATCTCAGGCACAGGCCCTTTGGCCAAGAGATCAGACACTAGGGTGTGGGGCAGCAGAGGGGCCTGACTGGGGAGAAAGGCTGGGGTGAGGATGAGGAGATGAGCTTCTTGCCTGCTCCACGTGGACATCTAGACGGGGGAAGAAACATAGCGGCTTTATTTTTAGGCTTTGCTAATTCTCACTCTTCTAGTTCGCTGCTACCTGGCAACAGCTCATTGTCATGGCAACACCGATGTTAATGAGTGAAGCTCTCAGTGTGTCTGTTTTAGCCGGTGTTCTGTGACAGACACTCTGCGTGGAGCTATCTTTCTGGCCATCAAAGGCCAAATGCTCAGATTCCCTTTCTCTTCCAAGGCCTTGCAGGCCCTGTCTGCAAAACGAGAGGAAAAGAGGCAGCTGGCGAGGGATTTGGAGCTTGCGGAAACATTTCTAACTCGTTCTCTGGGTACAGATGGACATGCCAGCTTGTGCTGTGCCCCTCCTCACCGGGTGACCCTTTGCTTTTGGGGCCAAAGTTCCTCCCCACCTGTGCTCCTGGAGCACGGAGTTACTCCCAGAGGTACATAACCATAATAATCCGATATTTGATTCAGCGATGCGGTGACGCTCAGGCCTTGAGATCCCAGGGCCAAGTTCTGCACCTGGCAGTGCTTAGGGTCCATGATGGGCCACGATGGCTACTGGACTCTGGCTCCACCTTTCTATGTTTTACTGCAGTCATCCCTTTTACCATGTCTGGGTTCTCAGTAGGTTCCTCGGTACCTTTTCTGCCATTGCTAACAAGTCTTTAAATCCCAAGTCCCAAAGAAGAGGTAACATGATCCAAGACCAAGAGGTCTTGGGGAGAATTGAGACTTACTTCAGGCTGCAGAGGTTTGCACACTTTGGGGGTTATTTTTGTTTTAGGACCACACCCCAAAATGCTCAGGGTCACTTCTGGTTCTGAACTCAGGAATCACTTCCTGGTGGTGCTTGAGGGGCCGTAGGATGCTGGGGGTCCAAGTGCCTTACCTGTTGTATTATCTCTCTGGCCTCTGAAACTTGTACACTTGATCCTGATGCTGGGAATCAGCGATTCAATTCTGCCCTCTTACCTGTTTTTTCCCAGACATGTTGTTCACATTGGAGGCCCCGGGCTAACCTTGGGGGAGCTGGGGATCTTTGTGCCAGAGTCCCTGCAGGGACTGTGCATGCCAGGCTCTGGGTCACCACTCCAGATCCTTTGGATCTCACTCCATGTCCTCACCTATAAATTTAGGACAAGAATCAGATCAAACATGTCCTAATATAATGGCTTAGTAAAATTATTGTTTCAGCTGCTCATAATTTAATCTTCCCACCAATTCTGTGGAATAAGTACTGATACTAATCTCAGATTGCACAAAAAGAAAACCAAAGCATGAAAATCCCAGAGTTCCTGGAAGTGACAACTGGGTCTGGAAGCAATGGTGGTCAGAGAGCCTGGAGCAGGGTGACTCAGCATGCCCCCCAGTGTCCTCGCTCTGTAGAGACTACTCCTGTGCTAGCAGGGATCAGGCCCATGGAAAACTATGGCTGTGCTTTGCTTCTATGGATAGAGGCACTGTCAGACTCAGTGCTGCCTCTGCAAGGGACTGTCGCTTCAGACATGTGATTGAGCTATGACACGGCATCTTGAGGTCAGTCCTCCAGGGACCCAAGTTGGTGATGGAGCCAGAACCCGCCTCTGTGTCCCTGTGCTATGTGCGTCTCAGAACATGTAGTCCCTGGTCCCCTCCCCTTTCAGCTGACCCAAGAAGACACCACTACTTTATTTCTGTTAGTTCATCCAGCTTCTAGTTCCTTGTAGCCACTTGATTTTTTTTCTTAATTTCGCCTCAGGCTAATATATGAAAATTCAAAGTCATTTTTAAAAGGTAGCACCTCCTTTTGGTATAAAAGCAAAAATACCCAACTGGCTATGTGTAGAAACTCTCTTCTTTTTCTGGCCTACCTCTGGAGGTGCTCCCTGAAGCTCTGGAGACTGTACTCCGGTGACGCAGGCACAGGCCCCAGCTGTGTCCTCCTCCTGGGGAATGCATGTTTGTCTATGTTCCGGTACTTTTCAGGTAGAGGTACCTGGGAAGGTGCCTGTCTCAGAACATAGGTAATCGCGGCTTGCTCATTCATCAAGAACTCCAAGGGAAATAAACAGTTAAGTGTCCCATTGTGATTCAAACTTAAAACAGCAACAAAATTATATTGGTCACCATGATTTGTAGTAGTGAAGTTGGCAGGGTTTCCTGTAAACAAGCAAACAAAATATTACAGTACCACCCTCCACCATGTGTCCCTTCCACCTTACCTGACAGCTATTTGCTTCCTACGAAGCTCACCACAGAGTGGTGAATGCAGTTAGAGAAATAATACACTAACAACGACCATGACAATGTTAAAGAGCGAGAGAAGTAGAATGCCTGTCTCGAATACAGTCAGGGGGTGGGGGAGGAAGGAGAAGAGGGGCATCGGTGGAGGGAATATTGCTCTAGTGAAGGGGGTGCTCTTTTTATGACTGAAACCCAACTATGAACATGTTTGTAATCATGGTGCTTAAATAAAGATATTATTTAAAAAAATAAAAGATTCAAAGTTAAAGCCAACCTGCCTGCTGAGAGGAAGTTAATAGTCACAAAGATCTATTGTGATCACCAGATACTAACACCAGGATTCTTTTAAACTCCCAAGCCATTTTCTTTCTGTGATAAGGCTCATTCTCAGTACTTTGGTGCACATTGTTTGGGGACAGGCGGTATTGGGGATCATTCAGGGCCTTGTTTATATCTTTCAAAAGGCACCCTTGTATCTTTTGAACCACCTCCCCTCCAGGCCCTACCAGCCAGTTTTTAATTTGTTTATTATTGTCTGTTGTAAATTAGCTTCCAGATACAAACCCACAAGTTCAGAATATCCCTGAGCTGTGGTTTGGACTTTGGGGTTCTTCCCTGCAGTCTTCTCATCACACCTTGCCCAATACTTGGCCCCAGGGATGGGCAGCAGGCGGTAGCTTCTGGAAGTAGCCTGTAGATAGTCATTTCCTGAGGACATTAGTGAAGAGTCCTCAGCACTGAAGACGAGTTCTCAATGCTCGCACATTGCTCTGCATCCTTTCTTCCACTTAGGCCTTGTGTTCATCTGTGGGGAAGACGTGCTGGCTACTAACAATGTAGGTGGCTCATTGGCTGAATTCACAGCATGGAGGAAAGTTAAGCTCTGTTCCTGTATCCTGCTTCCTTCTCCCTGGATGGAGCAGAGGGGTGGTGCCCTCTCATGTGCATTTGAGCACTTTGAGCTGGAGTGAGAGGCATGAGGCAGGAGAACCTGCATGGCTATTTCTAGGGAGCAGGGACCAAGCGTGTATCTGCTGCCTGATGTGGACAGACACATCCACAGGGGTGTGGCTGTAGAGATCACGTTCCCTGTCTGGAGAAAGGCTAGTGACATGCCTGTTTGAATTCCCTGCTTTCGGATACTCTCCTGCCATACCGTTGCATTGTTGAGAGCGTCAGGCTTCATCTTGCTTATCTGTCAGGCTTCTTTTCTTCGAGGAGTGGAAGTGACTAAGTGTGAGGATAGATTCTGGGCCTCTGATGTGTCACCAAGGCTTCCATAAACTGGACTGTTCCGTGTTTTGCAGTCTGCGTGCCTGAGAGTTTGGAGCTGGGTCTCTTTGTTCCAGCCACACCCAGACAGGCACTATTCATTGGTCACATGCCCTGTCCTCTCATCCTCTGCCTGGCTCATCATGTCTGCACCCTCCTTCTTCCAGGGCCTTTCCACACTGAACCTGCTCTCTGCAGCTGCCCTGCTCCTCTGCTGTCCTCCTATGGAGCTTTCCCCAAAACTCCTGGGCCCTGGCAATAGCATATTACAGGGGCATAGGGCCAGTCCCCAGAGATAGGATGACCTACCTGTTTGGATTCAGACATAACCTTACTTACCTCCAGGGTCACACTTGCAGATCTTAATAGACTCGAAATTTGTAGATATTGCTGTGCAAGATAACAGGAATGACCTCCAATAATCTGTTTGGAGACCACTCCTTAAAGAGAAGGTGCTTCAGGTCCCCCCGATCCCCCAAGTAGGAAAATATTATGGAGGAGCAACAAGGGGGGATCTCTACCCTAGTATGTGGCCTGCTGCTGCCAGTACCAAACCTGTCTGCGATTATGAAGTTTCTGGTAAAGATATTTAGAACTCAAGTTCATATTAGAGTGCCCTAGTCCCATTTTGGTTTGGGGCCACACCCATGGCTTATCCTGACTCTGCTCAGTGATCATGCCTATTGGGGCTTGGCGGGCAATAGATTGGCTGCATGCAAGGCAAGCACCTTATGTTCTAATCTATTTCTCAGTTCTCCCCAAACCTCCCCTCCTTGGATGCTCAATAACCACAGAGCCCCGGCACTGAGAGGCATGTCAGGAAATGGTGAGATGGAGAATTGTCAGATCCAGGACTGGATGAAGCTTCAGCCGATGAATGACCCCAGAGCCCTTCGAGAGTGGGAGCAAAGGCCTCAGCGTGGAGGTGTGCTAGGGTGGGAGTAATAGGAGGATGAGCCTTCTCCACGGAAAGCCTCCTCTCAGTTCCGGGAAGGCCCTGGGCCCACATTTTCAGGTCCCTTTTACTGTCTGTGCTGCCTTAAAAGGACAGGATTGTAATTGCTTTAAGGACTGAGTAGGCCCCGAAATTCTTCCCTACCTGCTTACTCATATCAACATTCCTTCCAAGAAAGAAGCGGGCTCTTATTGCACAATTAGAGATAAAAGGCTTAAACTGGAGGAGGTAATGCTCTGGAGGAACTGTTTCTCAGTTGAAATATAATCAGTCAAACAACCAGGGCAATTGACTGGTTATCAAACCCTTTTTGCTGTTTTGATGTGAGGGGAGGAGAGATGTTATTCATAGGACCCAGATTTTTAAATAAAGTCAAAGCCTTTTCCCAAAAGATTCTCGAGCAACAATGCTCGCTGCTGCAGTCTGCACAAAAATCTTGGGGTGGGGCTGGAGAGTGTTGAAGAATGTCCAATTTTTTTTTTGCCTTCCCCTGTAGATTTGGACTTGAAAGTCTTCAGTGGAATCTGGATGTCAGTAATTTTTCAAAGCATACCCAGAGTTGAGGATATAAATCAGGGCTCTGGGTTTGATCTCTGGCACTCAAAGGCCCCTGGATGTAGTTCTGATGACACTGAACACCCCTGGGTATGGTTCCAGTTTCCCTTTCAGCATAGCTGTGCTGGACAGTGGGATTTCCTGGTGGCTCCTGAGCACCAATGGCCCACACCAGGGCAGGCTATGCAGGAAGTGAACCCTATAAAATAAGAAAAGAAAACCACCCCTAGGTGAGTCTGATATACCACTTGGTTGAAAGTCACTGGTTTAGGGACATTTAAAGATGGAAGGTAAAATATTAATCCCAGCATAGATTGTTCTGTTTGTGAAGCTGGGGCCAGTAACAGACAAATATTTTAACCTATAATGGAAAATAATTTCAGAATTTGACGAGTTTTAGGATTATTAAAAACTTGGGGTTAGACAGATATTACAGAGGGAAGACACTCGTCTTTGATGCAACTAACAGATTTAATTCCTAGAATCCTATATGATCCTCCGAGCCTGCCAGGAGTCAACCATAAACCTAAAATCAGGAATAAGCCTTGCATAACACCAGATGTTACCCAAAAACCAATAAAAATTTTTGTTGGGACTAGAATGAGAACTCAAGAGGTTATAGTACATTGCAGCTGGTGATATAAGTGCCCTGCATGAAAGCCAGGTTCAGTCCCAAACACCACATGATTTATTTCCCAAGCACTACCAAGTATGAACCCTGCATGTGGAGCCTAAAGTGGACCCTGCACATCACCAACTGTGACCCTTGAGCATGACCAGGTGTGTCCCAGACCAAAAAACCAAACAAATAAAGAACCATCTGCATACTCATGCTGTTGGCAGCTTTATTTACAACGTCCAGAAAGTAAAAGAAGTCCAGGTACCCCTGATGAATGAATGGCTAAACAAAAAATTGCAGCAAAGAGTATATACCATTCAGTCTTCTAGTGGAAGGAAATTAGGACCCAGGCTACAACACAGATGAATTTTGACTACATAAAGCTAAGTTAAATAAGTCCGACACCAAATGATAAATATTGTGTGAGTCTGCTAACATGAAGTACTGGTAGTTAGAAAAGAAAAGTTCACAGAGATAGGAAGTAGAACGGTAGTGTTTAGGTCTGGAGGAAAGAGAATGGGGTGGTATATTTCATGGATGAGAAGTTGCTGTTTTGAAAAATGAAAATGTTATGGAGCTTAATAGTGAGAAGCACGTCTGAATTATATAGATGAAAATAGGTTCACTTGCCAATAAAAAAATAAAAAAAATAAAATAGGTTCAGATGGTAAATAGTTTTGGTTTTTATTTAGATCACATATTTAATACTTAAAAATTTAGTTTGAGGTAATAGGAATAAATTATTGATTCTTGATATTTTGGAAATATAAATTCACATGACATGGGGCCGGTGCTGTGGCGCTAGAGGTAAGGTGTCTGCCTTGCAAGCGCTAGCCAAGGAACAGACCTCGGTTCAATCCCCCAGTGTCCCATAGGGTCCACCCAAGTCAGGGGCGATTTCTGAGCACTTAGTCAGGAGTAACCCCTGAGCATCAAACGGGTGTGGCCCAAAAAAACAAAAAAAAAATTCACATGACATAAGACCATGGTGAAGAGTCTTGGGCACGTTAGTGGTTGTGGAGGTAACTCCGTACAATTAAATCATCAAAGTTAACACTATTAAAATCATGTTACCTAAACTAAAGTGAAAAAATTCATACTTCTGTATATTTGGACATACTTTTTATTCAGTGTGTGAATAAACAAAACTAGTACATACATACAGACACACACTTTGAATCTTACTTTATTCTCTTACTTTAAAACCTAGATTTTTGTTTGAATTTGATTTGATTAACACTCATTTCTAGCTGGCATAGTTTCTGGGGCAAGGGAGCAGATGAAATGCTATGCTAATGACACAATATTCCATAGTCAGGTGCTGAATCAGACACTAGCTAAGGTTCAGGTTATAGCTGTTGACATTCAGGATCCTGCGACCTTGGGCTTGGTTCTGAGTTAACATCTCATCACTATACAGGATTGTTTCAGAAACTTGAGAGGAGATGCCATGTTTCCACTCACCTTGGGCCTCTAATATGGTCAACCGAATGTCAGCGGGATTGATCTCTGAGCACAGAGCCCGGAATAAGTCGTGACTATTATTGAGTGTAACCCCCATAACTATACACCCTTCACCATAACTATACACCAAATGGTAACTTGTATAACTCACCTAGCTTCCCCTGCACTGATACCATAACATATGTGTTAGAGGTTTCTAGTCTTGGGCAGGTTTGTGACAAGGCCTAAATTAAGATGGAGAGAAAGATCATGGCTGCAGCTGAGGCTGCCATGTGGAAATACCATGATCCCCACAGCCTCTCAGTTACTGTATCTATAAAGTGAGCTCATTGGACTTTTGGATCTCCAGATTCCATGACCCCACCTGCTCTGAGAACCTGTCTTCCTCATAATTTTCCATCTCTGAGATGCTGCGGCATCTCTGTGGGTGTCCAGCAGCATTTATTGACAACGAGCTTTCCAGGCTGCTCAGCTCTCCGTTAGGTGAAACATCAATATCCAGCAACACACAGTATGCAGTGACATCCCAGATGAAACCACTCCCTCCTGTGAGGACAGACTGGCCCAAGGCCATCTCATTTGGATTTCCTGGAAGGACCAGAATCCAGAATCCTGAAAGAGGTGCCTTTGGAGGGAGAGGAATCTCATTCCTTAAAGATAGTGTATCACAATAACAGACCACTATTCTAAAGTGCTTAAACGGGGGCAGAAGAAGCAGGTGGAATATTAAGAGCAGGGAAAGAGGTTCTTAATCCAGCTCAAAGCTGAGCACATCTTCCAGCGACCACATAGAAGGTCTCTGGGTGACATTGCAGGGAAAGAAAATCAAGTTAGTCTGGCTTGTTCCAAATAAAATGCTATATTTAATTTCACTCTGGGAAGCATTTGATGTCCAGGCAGCTGCAGTATGTGAAATATATTTAAGAAGATCTGTTTTGTTAGAACCAGGGGATGGGGATGGGAGAGGGAGGGCAAGGGAAAGGTCGGCCTGTTAGCAAGGGTTGCATATAGGTATGGGATCATTGCGATGTGGTTTGTTGCTCGCCAGATACCTGCTGACTACAGTTTGTCTGGCCAGTGCCTTGCAGCCTGAACGTGGCTGTGCAATTGGTTCGTGTCTCAGTGTTTCAGTCTAGGAAATGCCCTCTGAGTGCAATAGGACACTCGGAAGCTGTCAGTTTGATGTGCGTTGTGATGTGCGTTTGTGTGCTTGACGTGCAGGAGGATGGTTGAGTCTGAACCCGTGCCAAATTAGATCCAGAAAATGTGCCTCTGACTGTCCACTTGACAGCAGCTTGTGAGTTGCTGCTACACATCTGTTCTGCCTCAATGTGATACTGGTCTTTGGTGTGGTCATTCCTGGACACAGCAGGATACTTGTGTGTATCGCTGGGTCCTGCTAAAATTTGGGGAAGCAGTCACAAAATTGTGCCACCTCTCCTAGTGTTCTAGTCTCCAAGATGTGTCCTTATTCAAAGGTTATTTTTTGGTGTGGTGTGAAGAAAATTTCTTTTTTCCTCATCTGCCCCCCCCCCATTTTACTTGGAAGTTAGAGGGCTTTGGCAAAGTAAGGAGACCACAAACAAGACAGCTTCTTAAACCAAGAAACTCCTTTCCTACAACTTAACTGCCAACTAGAAAGCACGCATATAGTTGGGTTGAAGTTCATTTAGTTAAAATTAAATAAAATCCATGACTTGGGGGATCAGGCCACTTTTTGGGGGTATGAATAGAAATGGTAAAATGCACTAGTGTATAATGTTTCCTGCCAGAATTGACTTCACTTTATCTTTTTATTTTGGGGTCACAACTGTGCTTAGGGACTTCTTCTGTCTCTCCTCTCAGGGATCACATCTGGTGGTGGGCTTGGGAAACCATATGGGAAGCTGGTGATTGAAACCATACCCGTTGGGTGCAAGACAAGTGGCCTACCTGCTGTAGTGTCTCTCCACCCCCAACACTATTTTTTACAGTGATGCAGATTAGAGAAAAACTCTTAACATGATGGATTGTGAAGATTTCTCTTTGGATCAACTGGAGCCATGGAAAAAGAGAGAGAAAAGAGTGAGCTTGAGATAGGGATTAAGAGCAAAAAGGCTCACTGCCTGGGGCTGGTGGAGGTGACCAAGGGAGCCATGGAGATGGCTGTCTGTGAAAATTTAACAATCTTACTTGGAGTCAACTCTAGACATAGTCACTGATGATGTTCTTGACGGTAGGATTCCTGCTAGTCAGAACTTGAGGGGAAGGTAACCAGCACAAGATGCCGTGGAGCTGGGAGCCACAACTCGCTTCAGTTCTCAAACTGTGTCAGAGGCCATTTTGTTAAAAGCATGTATGTGGAGCCAAGCCAGTAGATAATAGAATCCTACGACAATTCATTTGTTCTGTGAACTTGGGGCAACTCCTTACTTCCTGAGAACAGTTTCCTGATATGTGGGTGTAGAGGAAGCTGTCATAAGTTAGGCCTTATGATTAGCTTGGATGGTGGATGGAGGCCTCTGTCTTTAGGCTCTGAACCATGTGGCTCCACAACCCCCATTAACCGTCAGATCTGGAGGTTCATGAGAGCGGTGGGTAGAAATCTCACTCACATGCAGGCTTCAGGAAGTAACAGCTTTATTCATCCTAACCACTACATGTGTGGTCTGTATCATAACCATTTAAGCAGCTAGCCCTGCATCTTAACTTCTCTCAGCCATCTTTCCTCTGACCTTCAAACTGGCAAAGATCCAACCAAGCAAGAGCCAAAGACAAAAAGATAGTCTCTCCTCTGGGTCAGAGCTCTTAAGTACCTTTCCCAGACCCCTCCCAGGAAAATGGGCAGGGTCTGCAGGTAAAGTTACAGGTCATCTCCGGTTCCCAAGACCCCGCCCAGAAATGGATGGGTCTCAGTTACTTGTATTCCAGGGTGGAGCTACAGAATCCCGGAGGGATTGGGGAACGGGGCTCTAGAATCAACGCCGACACAGAAAATAATTCACACCAGGTTAGGAAGATGAAACAGGTTCAGGAACTTCTACCACAGCTCTCTGCTAGCAGGCAAAAAGGCAGCAGCAGGCAACAGGAGAGTTGTGGAATCCAAATTCCAGAATTCTCTCTGATCTGAGGTCTTTATTGGGAAGAGTAGGACCACCCATGGGTGGAGAACAGGTAGTGGTAGGGAGCCAATCCAGAGGTTCTTTCTGCTCATCTGGGACAAGCACATGCAAAGAAGGTATATCATGAATAGGTTGAAAACTGGCTACTCCAACATGTGGGAGTGGGGATAAGCCTGCCTCAGGGTGTTACTGGGGGCTTCGGGATGGCCATGCAGGTCAGATGCTGGCGAAGCACAGGCTCCCTGGAAGGTTCTCAGGCATGTATGGGATTGGCACCAGCCAGGAGCAAAGACTCACATGCACAGTCACCACTGCTAGCACCTATACAGATGCTGTGAAATCTGGAGAAACAGCTGTTGTCTCCTGTCTGAGCTTACTGATTCGCCTCTCCCACGGGAACACCCGAGGATACCATCTCAGGTGTTTTATCATACAGACCCCAATTTCTTGTGGTAAAGTGTTCTTTTCTTTCTGAAGAAAATGGCCCTTGCTTCTCCTGTGTGTGAAACTCTCTCCAGCTGAGCTGAGCTGGAGTCTTCTGAAGCAGGTGGGCTTCACGTCACAGTTGAGCATCAGGGTCTGCATTACCCACTAGTCTTGACTCACAGCTGGTGGTGGTCAGTCATGTGTCTTGGCTTTTCCACTCACTTCTGGGAGGCAGTAGGTGATACGTTTCACATTACAGTAAGCTCTGCTGTACTACATGGTTAGGGCCATTCTAAAAGTTACCCTCTCCCATATACTCATTTATTGAGAGCACATTAAGGTCAGGTACTCTCTGAGAAGCACTGGAACACTGGTGGTGCATTGATGAGCCACTTTGCGTCCTCTGTGGAGGTGTGTGTGTGTGTGTGTGTGTGTGTGTGTGTGTGTGTGCAAGAAAGATAAATAAAAACCTCTGGATTTTATTTCTTAAAATAAGAAAATCAATTAAAAAAGATATTAGGGAGCTGTAGTGATGGCACAGTGGTAGGACATTTGCTTTGCACATGGCTAACCCAGGTTGGTGTCCCATATAGTTCCCCAAGCCAGGAGTGATTTCTGAGTGCATAGCCAGAAGGAACCCCTGAGTGTCACCAGGTGTGGCCCAAAATAAAAAAAAAA
>PVKC010044588.1:0-11488 GCA_004027635.1 Crocidura indochinensis | reverse complement strand
CCTTGTATTGTTTAGGGTGATTGATGCATTTTTCCGAAATGACCTAGGATATAACAAACTCCAGGGAGATAGCAACTAAAAAAAGAAAATGAGATTTAGAAATCACAATATCTATTGTCATGATCAGCCATTTTGAAACTCTTAAAATTAATCCTTTGCATTCCTGACTCCAATACATCTAGTAACACTTCCCTAGATAACTACAAAATCATAGAATTTCTTCAATGAGTGAAGTTTTTAATCCTCTCATTTCTAATTTATTGAAGTCAGGATAAAAATAATAATAATACTCACATTACAAAGAGGTGGGAAAAATCATAAAGGTAATTTTAATTAACATTTTGTACATATGCACTATGCTACTGAATAATAAATGTATTACTAAATAACTTAGCAGTTAGTTCTGCAAATACTGTTACAACTACAGCCATAGTTTGTTTACTTCTAGTGTGGTTATAGGTATTACAAACAGTGAAGACAATGAAACCGAAGAGAAGAGTGATTTTTCTGGGTAGGTTTACACCAAGAATATATTAATTAAAATATCTAATTTTTCATGTTCACTACAACATTATTATAGTCGATATACAGAAGCATCTTGAGCATCATTGTTCATTGATATGTAGATGGATAAAGAAATGTGGCACATGTTCATGTACCATATAATAAAGCTTGAATCAATTAATGACTATCAAAATGATGGTTCCTAGAAGGTTTTCATTTATATTAGGCTATATATCTAGATTTCTGTAAGCATGACCTATGGAGTTTGCACAATGATAAAATAGTAAATAATGCATATCTCAGAATGTATCATTGTCACAAAGCATATAGACTATGTAATTTTACACAGTTATACACACAAACACACATAATGAAATAATAATCCAGCTCTTAAAACAAAGTATTTGGGGCCAAAGCAATAGTAAAGTGGGTAGGGTCTTTGCTTTGCACATAGCCGACGCAGGTTTTATACCAAGCATCCCATATGGTCCCCATAGTCTTCCAGGAGTAATTTCTGACCACATAGCCAAGAGTAACCCTTGAGTATCACTAAATGTGGCCCCAAAACCAAAATAATAAAAATATTTTTAAAATCTTTCCTTTTGCAATAACACAGACTACAAATAAAACTGAATACAAAATATCATGTGAAAGAAGTTAAAGAAAGCTAAATATCATGCAGTCTTATGTACAGAATTCACAAAATAAAAACTCAGAAAAATATTATTATTCATTGGAAGGTAGACAGGAGAAGATGTAAGTTTTTAGTTATAAAATAAGTGATTAGAAAAAGTGATAGAGATGTAATGTGCATAAGGTGATTATAGTTAATCCAAAGTTGCTAAGAGGCTATGTTCAAAATGCTCACATCACATTTTGATGAAAAACTAATAACTATACATGAAGATATATGTTAAGTTTACTGCAATAATGTCAAATATAAATTTCCAAATATGCACTTAAAGATGACATATTTGTGTATGCCAATAATAATGATAATAATATCAGAATGAAGAAATAATACAGGGGTTAAGACATTTGCCTTATATCTTGTTGAACCTGACTCAATTCCTGACACAGCACTTGGTCCCACAAGCACCACTAATGTCCACCAAGCATGCTTCAACCAGGAAACAAGAATAATAAATCCTGAGTATACCAGGTGCCAGTCCCACAACAAAATAATAATAATTAATATAATTAAATTAAAATACCTAAAACTCAAGGAAGCCTTCTGCCTCCCCTTCTAATCTAAGTATATGTAACTTTTGCATTCCTTGATTTTTAAAATATCTATGACAAAATAATTTTGTGCAGAATAAATCTACTATGTATTAAAGTATATATAAGTGTATGTACAAGGAGTATATCTATATCTGTTCCATACAATATTGAATCTTCTCCAGATTCCAGACTAGCTCTAAAATGTGATACATGAAAATCTCATATTCATATTTTTAAGTATTCTACTTAAAAATTAACCAATAGTAGAATACAGGAAAAAAATCAATTCTGAATCAAATTATAGAACGCTAATATGGCCTCTCTTTCATAATGTGCTTGGTATTAGTAAAAACTGAATAGAATATCTGGGTCATGGCCAGACCATGTCTTTGATCTCAACAAGCAGCTTAATAATCTGGCATGAACAAAAATCACAAAGACTGACTTTTTAAAAAATGTTTTTACATAGTCAATTCACACTTCTTTTTTACTTCAATTTTTGTGTTTGTTTTTTTGGGTCAGATGCGAAGTTCTCAAGGGACTATGCTGTCCAGGACCAAAACTGGGCCTTCCATAAACAAAGCATGCACTCAGTCTTTTGAGTTCCTTCACTGGCCTCTAGGAAAACTTCCACAGAAAAGTCAGGGTCAGAAAAGAAAATTGAATAATTAAAGATGCCTTAGCTATTCTGGATGTTATTATCTCTTTATGAACCCATCAAATAAAGATGATGTATTAAACTGGGTTGCACAACTTAATGTAAAATAGATGTTATCAATTTTATAGAAGAGTTTACAATCAGATGCAATAATAACCCGTTAAATTTATAATTAGAAAAAATGAAATAAGTGTCAAATATAAAAATGTTTCATAATACTAGCTAGTACTCAATATAAAATCTAATGAATTTCTAAAAGGCTACTCATAATTATACATGAATCTACTTGTGAAATTTTCTCTTCAGATGCTTATTAAATGGCCTTGGTTTTAATATTATATAAATATTTATACAGGGATGCCAGTAGACAATTGTGTATCCACTATAATACTTCATATTGTGTTGCTCAGGAATTTACACTGCTATCAGATAACTTAGAAAACACAACTTCAAGAAAGAAAAGGCTAAGCAAGAATACAAAGCATATTATATAGATAATATTCTCAGGCACAAATTTTCCCTGGCACAGGAAACTGGCCATTTCCCGAATTTAAAATGCAGAACACTATTCCTGTTTAAATGGTTATTTGAGAATTCAGTTCCCATGAAAAGGAAATGTAAGCAGTGGGGGGGAGGAAGTATTTAAAAGTATTTAATGATGAAAAACAATCTAAGAAATGAATAAGAATCCCAACATAGAGATCCATCTCTGACTGCATTGTCAGTGCTATTTCTTCCCACTCTAACCTGCTCATGAGGCAACTAGGAGGTATAGAAGATCCCTAATTTAGTTTCGATTTTATTTCAAATAACATAGAGTTTTTATTTCCTGGTATTATATATAATACCTTTTTCCTTTAAATTTGACTCTAAAATTCTATGTCCTTATTCTTAAACAATCTAAATTTTCCATCAACATCTGCTAATGACTCTATTAACTAACTATAGTCTCCTTTTTCTACTTTTCTTATACCCTAATATTAAATAAGCTGACCACTCTATTGAGTCTGCAGTTCTTTTTTCATTGTATTCTAACTTTATTCCTAAAAATAATCACTGCATAGTAACACACACAGTTCATGTTTAGTGAATATAAACAGACCGGTGGAAGGGGAGTCTAGAAAACATCCTGAGTAGAGGGAATTTTAGTACTTCAAACAGGTGGCATTTTGAATCAGCAGAGAAAGAATGCACACGTGTTGGGACAATAGAAGAGTGGGTAGATGTGATCAAAATATATTAGGAAATGAACAAAGATCTCAGAAACAAGTCTACATGGATTCTAATTTCCCAATTACTCCTATGTGACAACTGACAAATTTAAGTCTCTGGGATGCTCTCCATTTTTATAACATGAGAGTAATAAAATATCTACTTTGATAGATTTGCTGTGAAGATTAAATCTGTATATAAAGTAATTTGGTCATCAAGGACCCATATAACTTTTGCTAACATTTCTATTTTTTCCCATATTATTTTACATCAAAAAAAATTTACTTGCCAGATGCTATTTTCATTCAGTAACAACACTCTTATTCTCTGGAGCAAAACTTTTTAAGAAAGGGAATTATTCTATTTTATCGCTACACAAAAATGATAATAAATACATTTATTAAAAGAATATGAAACTATCTTAGATGTTTAATTGTACTTTGTACTCATAAATATTTGTAAAAATATTTGTAAATATTTGTACTCATAAATATTTATAAAAAATCACTAATAGCCTGCAAGATAATTCCTTTTTAGGAATTTGCTTATATATTCAATAACTATGATAAAATAAACCAGCTGTGAAAATCCTGAGTAACAATTATTATCAATAATCCTATTGTGTTTTAAAAGCCTGGAATAAAATAAAATATGAAATATAATGCATTCCTCTACACACTTCGATAATCAAATGGGAGTCAGCAGAAACCTATCAATGAGTTAATTTCTATGAATATTAGCAGGTTAGTTTGTTAACAGCTGAATATTCCTGAGATAAGTTGAATGCAGATAAGTAAGAAACTTTCCTGGAAAGAAAAATCTACAAAAATAAAAATATTTCATGCAATATTTTCTGTCTGGAAAATGAGAGCATCTGAAATAGTGTCACTGGTCTAAAGGAGATTTTAACTAGATGCTACTTGGGGTGGAGTGAAGGGGAAGGGCACCAATCTAGTGATTAACTAACAAAGCCATAAAATCTTCCAAATGCAGTGGAATTTAAGTTCAGGAATTTAATTTATTCCCATTTAATACAGAACTATAATAAAAACCAGAAATGTGGTCAAACCCAGTTTTCTAGTGTTGGCATAAATTGTTAAGGCAGATTATTGGCCTGAATTCAGTGGGGAAACTAGTGTCCCTTCTTATCCCAAGACACTTTATTTAGAGAGCAAAATTAATTACCAGTCCTGCTTCCTGGGGTGGACAGGGATCATCTTCCTCTTTTAAGTTGGCCAGCACAGCCTTAGAGGAGTCTGAGGGATCAGCAAACCACTAATGAGCTGCTTCCTCCATGTCAAATTGCTCATTTTAATCAAAGAGTAATGGCAGGAACTGGATTTCAGAACTCACATTCAACAGTACATCTTGAAATCTATTAGAAAAGGACATCTCATCAAAATCCAATGCACATTCCCAGAACTTGGTGCACAATTCTGCTATTTGCCACTTAGAAATAATGTCATATACATAAATGTCATGCCGTACCCACTCTAAGCCATGTCCTAAGCCATGTAGATAATGATGAAAAGGTCACTGATCAAATCCTTTGAGAAGATACCTTCAGGAGACTAGAGTGAAACTTCGGGGTATCTGGAAAGCAGGAGTAGAGAATAGCAATCGCAGCTAGAGTAAAAGTAATTTTATGGACTCAGCAGAAGGACTAAAGAAAGCAGAATAAGAGAACAGAAATGGAAGGACAAGAAAAGATCATGGAAGTAATGTGAGAACTTGGCACTGTCTTCTTAATACACTGAAAAGCCATTGAATGATTTTAAGCAGAAAATTTGGGCTACAGCTCACAATAGCTATAATGTGGAGAACTGACTACGGAAGAGAGCATTTGATTAGTTTTGGAAGTAAGATGTATCAGATATGGTACATATCTAGGAAATAAAGTGTTAGAAGTGGAGGGAATCTTTATATGTTTTAAAGTTAGTGCAGCCAAATTTGCTGATGGACTGAAAATAGATTATGAAACCACAAGGTAATAAAATTTGGCTTCTAAATTTTTGTTCTGAGCAACTGAGTGAACAATGATATCATTTACTGGCATTGGGGGAAACAAAGAACAAGGTTTTAGACAAACTTCAAGAGTTCTTTAACTATAAAGGTAATGCATAAACAACAGGGAAAATGATCAAATTACTATAGGTAGAGAGAATGGAGTATCTATTGTCATGTGAAATGCAATATATATTCATGACATTTAAATTTAATATTTGACTATAAATTGTAACTTTTTTAGGGTTTTTAGGCCATATCTGGCTCTGCACTAGGGTATTACTCCTGCCTGATAGTGCTTGGGGATCATATAGGATGCCAGAGATCGAACTTGAGTGGGGCACATGCAAGGCAAGCACTTTCTATGCTTTGCCTCTCTATAATACTGCTCTGGTCTCACAAAATGGCTTGTTTTGTTTTGTTGTTTGGTTTTTTTTTGACCACACCTATTTGATGCTCAGGGGTTACTCCTGACTAAGCACTCAGAAATTACCCCTGGCTTGGGGGAACCATATGGGATGCCAGGGGATCGAACCATGGTCCTTCCTTGGCTAGCAGTTGCAAGCAAACACCTTACCTCTAGTACCACCTCACCAGCCCCGAAATATTTTAATAAACTATCAAATGAATATGTTCCACTGCAAAATCTTTATTTTCCTCAAACAGAGGAGCCAGACACAAGATAGGTGAAGATTTTATAATGAGCCTAGGGTTATTCCTAAACTTCTAATTCCAGGCCTTGTATACTTCTTGAATGGTCTTATTGTATTAAATTGATCATCCTGACCCCTTGATTACTATGAAACTTCAATCAGCTTTCATTACATTCTCTTAAGAAGTAGCATAAATATGAAGCTATAAAAACAAAAAAATTAACAGCATGTTTCCTATAAATTGACATGATTCTTTTATCAGTGTAAACAAGAGATTAATTTTTGTATCTTTAATAATCCACACAGGTAATAACTATAGCCTTCATAGTTAATTTTGATGCCCATAACTAAACACCTGAACAAATGAAAACTGTTTCAATGACCTGTCACACAAGATGACCAAGAAAAAGAGAGGAAGGTAGATACAGAAAAACCAAATATACCATTTAAACTTGCTCTTTCAATGGGGGAATTGGTGATGGGAAGTTTACACAGGTGAAGGGGAGTGGTCTGATTATGACTGAAATCCAACTACAGTTACGTTTGTAATCACGGTGTTTAAATAAATAAATCATTTAAATAAATAACTAACTTGCTCTTTCTATCTAACAATCATAGCAAAGAGTTCTTTTTTTCACTAATTACACAAATAAATCTCAAGTAATGTTTTAATGAACCAATAAAGTTTGGAAAATTAAACTCCATTTTAGCAATGGAGAAAGTGAATCTCAAAAAGACTATGTAGTTTTAGCTTCCCCAATACCTAACAGCCAGGAAAAGAAGGAGCTGTAAGTATGAACTGTACTTGGCACCAGCTCATCTATCACCCAGTGAATAATAGCCACACTTTTTTTTTTTCGTTTTTTGGGGCCATACCTGGTGACACTTAGGGGTTATTCCTGGCTATGTGCTCAGAAATTGTTCCTGACTTGGGAGACCATCGTCCCTGGAATTGGACACCAGGGAGGGGACCAAACCACGATCTGTCTTGGGTCAGTCATATGCAAGGCAAACGCCCTACCACTGAGCCACTGCTCCGGCACTGATAGCTGAACTTTTCATCAGGTAAGTAAAAATAGGTAAGTCAGAAGACCTAAGTCATGGCTGAAAGAGAAATTAAATCATATTTAATTTCCAAATTTGATTTACAAATTTTATATCTTTGCCTTGGAAATTGATGCCATTTTTCTTGTATCCTTTAGTAAAGAACTTAAGCAGGATTTTTAATTAATTTTATTTAAGCACAATGTTCAGAAAATTGTTCACGAATGAGTTTCAGTCATACAATGTACAACACCCTTCACCAGTGCATGTTTCACGCTACCAAATCCCCAGTTTCCTCTCAACCTGCCCCCTGCTTCTCAATAGGCATTGTACTTCTCTCTCTCTTTCTCTCCCTATATATATATATATGTGTGTGTGTGTGTGTGTGTGTGTGTGTGTGTGTGTGTTTGTGTGTGTGTATAGTCCCTCCTTTAGACACTGTGATTTGCATCCTATTAATTAAAGAGTATGTATTATACATGCATATCATTTATTCCCTTTTAGCACACCTTTTTAATTTGGAATGATCAGTTCCAAATTTTCTTCTCATAGTGATCCCTTTTCTACCCTAATTGCATCAATACACAATTTGTGGCAAGCTTTGTACCATACACTGGTCCTCCTGATCCTCATCTCTATTGTCTCTGGATATTATCTTACCATCTTTCAGATTTCTTAAATAAATATTACCACAGTATCTTTCATATTTCTTATATCTACAGATGAGTGACACTATTCTATGTCTATCCCTCCTATCTGACTCATTTCACTCAGCATAATAATCCCTGCATGCATCCATGTATAAGAAAATTTCATAATTTCATTGTTCCTATCCACTGCATAGTATTCCATTGTGTAGAAATTCCACAGTTTCTTTAACCACTAATCTGTTCTTAACAGTTGGGTTTTTTCCAAATTCTAGTGACTATAAGTAGTGGTGTGATGAAACATAGGAATACAAAGGGCTTCACTGCATGGTGTTATAAGTTTTTCCATCATTTGAAGCTACTTGACTTTGACTTTAATTTTCATAACCCAATTTAAAAATAAAATATGGCCAAAGAGATAGCATAGCAGTAGGGCATTTTCCCCACATGCAGCTGAACCAGGACAGGCAATGGTTCAAATCCCTGCATCTATATAGTTCCCCGTGCCTGCCAGGAGCAACTTCTGAACACAGAGCCAGGAGTAACCCCTGAGCACTGTCGAGTGTAACTCAAAAAACAAACAAATAAATAAATAAATAAAATAACAGGATTGAAGTAACCTTATCTCCCTGTTATGGACCATTCCTCATGGAAGAAAATTCTCCAAAATCCTCTTCTTCTAATTATAACTTGTAAGTTAAGAAGTTTCATTAAAACAAACTATTTGTGTAGCTACTTCCTAACGAGATCCAGCTGTCACAAGGAGCATGTCTAGGTCTTCCTGGTGAATAGTTTCACCTAAGAGTACCATTTTGAATGAACTTTTGACCTTCTACAAAATATAGATATTAGGGGATCAAGTTAAGTTCAAAATTATTGCATTAAGAAACTACTACTTAGAGGAAAACAGAAGTTTGTCATAAGTATGGAAAATATAGTTAGATTAAATGTCAAATCCTGAAATCCTGAAACAGTCTTTTCAAAGAGATTTTAAGAATAATGTGCAATGAATATGAAGAGTATCGTGAAAGTCTTCTTTGAATATGATAGTTAATAATAATAATTATATTGAGTATTCATTCTGCAAAGATGTTATGTTAAATGAGATTTCCTTAACCAGAACATTTCCCTCAACTAGATCCTAACTTACTAATTGTCATATATCAATTATATATCAACATGCCATATAACTAGACTTACCCAGTAATCAAACTACAACATACAACATGCTTCTCAAGCAGTGGTTCAATACACTATTTTCCACCACAAAATCTATCTTAAAGATTGATGAACCTTTCCAAATTTTATAAAATTTGAAAGTACAACTATGCACTGTTAATATAAAAGCACAGATTTTGGAATTGCTTCTTAGGGAAAAATATAATTCAAAAGTAAGTATGATGATTTTGATGATGTAAATTGCTATCTAATTGTGTAAATAGGTTTCTATATTACAAAAAATAAACTCACTTATAATTAGTGAGTTCACTTATTATCAATAAGATTATATATTATAAATAGTATGTTGAATGTTTCTATGAGGGCAAAAAGCCACTGGGGGAAAAGCTCATTAAGAAAATTAGTCTCTTTTTATGCATTTTAAGAGAACATTAGAAAAAGCTTTGCAGAGCTTCTGTGTTTTAGTCAGAACGTTCAAGAGGTCATTGCTCTGCCCTTACAAGCAGAACAAATTAAATCAACTAAAACTCATTGTTCTTTAGAAGATGTTTTATTATGATATAATTATAATGTTAAGTGCTACCAATTACCAAAAGGGGCAAGCCCTCCCTAAATTAAAAAACCTAAGACGTGGTATATCTCCGGAAGAAAAGAATGTACATGATTCTCCTATACAGAGTACAGAAAAGTGAGCTAAATTTTAAAGGACTTTAAAAATCTGTTACTGAAATTAAAACTTCAAGACTTTTATCCAGACACCAAGTTCACTAACTACCAACACCTCCTTTGCCACAAACTTTATCCAGTGCTAAAGGGCAGAGTAATGAAGATTAAACATGAGAGAACAAAATCTGAGTGAAAGAAATAAAATTAAAATAGAATGCCTGTCTGGAGCACAGGCAGGGGAGGAACAAGGCCCTGAAGGACAGTATTCTTTTTTATGACTGAAACCCAACTACAAACATGTTTCCAATTGAATGGTGCTTAAATAAGATATTTTTTTAAGTTTAAAAAAAATAAAATAAAGTAAACCATGATAAAATATGGAGCCAATAGTACCGCAAGTAGGGTATTTGCTTTGCTGGCCTAAATTCAATCCCATACACCATATAGGATTCCTCGAGCACCACCAGTAGTAATTCCTGAGTGCAGAGGCAGGAGTAACCCCTGAACATTGCTGAATGTAGCCCCAAAAAACATAACAAAAAACTGAATAAGATCTTCTGTGAAGTACAGTGGGCCTTCCCCAGTGCAAGGTAGATGTCTATTGAAAGATAGGGTCTAGGCAGAAGGGTTGAAAGGAGGAACTTCCCCCCCAAAACTCTGATGGAATTCACACTAAAATGGGTCTCTAAATGTTGAACTCAGTACAGTAAGATAAAATCAACAGTCAGGGTGCAAAAAGTCATACATGATAGGGCACTAAGAAGTCCCAAGACACAGAAAATTAAGAAATTAGGTAACTAAAGTACCAAAAGTACAGTTTTCCTGAGACTTACTAGTGTCCCAATAAGTCCCTACAGAAGAGTAAATATGTGCTGTTTCCATACTCAAAACATTTAAAACCAGTGAAGAATACATTAGTGGAAGCTAAGACATATTTTAAAATATATTAATAAAAAGTTTAAACATATTCTGTACAATAACATCAAATAATCAGATTATTAATGATAATCCAAGCAAATAAAAACTATAATAAAACTGTAAACATTGCTTAGATTTTATTTCAGCTGAGAAGATTGAAATCCAAGCTTCTTAAACATGGGTCATGACCCATATGGGTCACTGAATATGGGGTCTGGGAAAAATGTGAGAGCAATAAAACATTTCTGAAAACACAACAACCAAAAATGAATTCAAAATCAAATGTGCAATGAATTCAAGAATTTCTGCAAAGCTCACCCATTTTATATTCCTCAGGTGGGAAAAGGTCACTAGTTAACTATTTTAAGAATCCCTGATTTACAAACTTAAACACCAAACCCAAAGTCAGCAACAACAGAATCAATATCTTATCTACAAGCTATAAACAGAGGGGAATGGTAACACTAGCACTCCAGGGGGCAAAGGAGAGAGATAAAGGACACATGCTGGGGAAAGGGGTGAAGGGAGGATAGGACAACCCTGGTAATGGGAATGGCCCTGATTCATTGTCACTATGTACCTTAAGTATTACTATGAAAGATTTGATATTCACTTTTGGTCACAATAAAAATTATTTTTAAAAAATAATAAAATTTTATGTCAAAAAAAGAATCCCTGAATTAATAAATGTTCACTGATTGGAAAACCCAATTCTGAAAATACACTTCCCTGAAATTAATAAATATACTCATCACAAACACAACAAAAATATCAATCGT
>PVKC010044587.1:0-11665 GCA_004027635.1 Crocidura indochinensis | reverse complement strand
CTAACCCACTGTACAAATTATAGCTTCATTTACTTATTTTTTATTCATCGGAATTAGTCTGTGAGAAAATTGGAGTCTGAAGAAAAGACGTGTTTCTCTAAATTCTCCTTTGCACTGAGGGATGTATTGGATAACTAGCTTTTCATAGTTGAGATCCTCAGATAAAAGACTCCCTGGGAGTCATTTATGCTTCTGAAAAGAGTGAACAAGGGAGCAGAGAGAAACCAGGCATATAATACTAAAACAGTTCAAACATTTTTATCATCTTGTTTAAGTATATACTAATAAAAAGTTACACTTTGAAGTATATTATACTAGGATTTGATGAATTTCTGAGACCTTACACACCTAGCCTTCTTGTCCTAAGAGAAGCCTAAGGCTCAGGAATAAAGACCTTGACTTTGAATCATAGTTCAGAAGTAGTTTATTTGTTTATTTGTTTGAAAAGTCATACCAAGTAGAGTTCAAGGGGCTATAGGTTTTGGGGAATTTGACTTGGAATTCCTGTAGGCAAAATATCCATTCCATAACTTTGAGCTATCTCTGGTCCCATCTTTCATCTCTTTAAAAATATAATAAAGGTAAATAATAATAAAAGGTAAGTAAATAATGATTTTGGTGTTGATTTGTAAAGCTACTAAACGTTCACCACCACAAAAGTGCCTGATAGCTCTACAATGT
This sequence comes from Crocidura indochinensis, assembly GCA_004027635.1. NCBI lineage: Eukaryota > Metazoa > Chordata > Mammalia > Eulipotyphla > Soricidae > Crocidura > Crocidura indochinensis. The sequence continues at coordinate 10,984 of PVKC010044587.1, read as the reverse complement.
TCCATTTTACTTCTAGTACAACTCTCACTTCTTTACCATTCCATATTGATGTATAATTTTGGGTTTTAAATTTAAGATCAAGAATTTTTGTTTGTTTTTAAGCAAGAAAGTTTTTATTGAATCTTAATTAGAATGATATGTGGGAGAGAAAGGAATATTTAAGAGAGAACAAAAGCTTCTCCAGAGTGGAAACAGGCAATCACATAAACAGAGACAAACAAGCAAGACACATGTCAAAGGGAGAATACCGAGGGCTTGAACAACTCTCTATTCCTGTTTAATAATCCTATATTCCAAAGATGGTTAAAATTGAAACCCAACTGTCCTAACACAGATGAATAGATAAAGCAATTATGTTGTGTATAAAATGGAGTTCTTTTATGACAGCAAATAGCTAGGGTATATAGACCTTTTCCAAAAAAGCAGTAGAAGTATTAAAGCAAACCTACTTCCATATTTAAAGTTAATACCCCAACACCTAAAATCTTTAGGGTATTTTCCTGGAATCCCTGGTGAGAGCATAATTTTTTTCCTCTGGACTGCTTGGAAATGAGGCAGAAAAGTATATTAATTAAATGAACTCTGAGAAAACTCTGTGTTTAAGTATGATCATTTACTTTTAGTTCTACTTCCAATTTCAAATTATGTCTAGCCATATTTTCCAATATAACCCACCAGAAATACAAAAATATAATTAAATGACAACATTACTATAGTTTTAATAATAAAATGTCAAGAACATAGATGTGCCCCCAAAGTAAATATAAACACTCTCCCATTATCAAATTTCAGGGGAGAAATTAGTCCCCAAATTAAATTGCTTTACAAGTTCATGTGCAAAGGAATTAAAGTTGAAAATCAAATTTTCTTGCCCTTGTGAATTGAAAGTCTAATGAAATCTTAGTTTTCCCCTATTACTTATTTTGTTCACTTTTAGTATAAGGTGGTCTTTTGGGTGGAATTGAATTTCTTTCAACTTCTTTCAGGGCAATGATTATGATTTCTTCAAGAGCCAAAGAAATAAATTAGTCCAATACCAAATCTCTGATGAGCTTTAATTTTAAAGACAGCAAGTTGCTAGGATACTAATGATTAATAGCACTGGTCTCACAATGATTACAGAAAAAATTTCTTTAGAGCACATTACATGATTCTGCACTAGTCCATACTAAAGACTCAGTAGTTACTGAGGAAGGTAACCATAAGTTTCAGTATCCCTGGAATATACTATGTCTCATTACAAAATAATGCCAATGATATTAACTTGTTCTTTCATAATTATACTGTTTTGGAGAAATTATTTGAGCATGCCATTTATTATAAAATTCTTTATCTTGGGGCCCGGGAGATAGCATGGAGGTAAGGCGTTTGCCTTTCATGTTAAAGGTCATCGGTTCGAATCCCGGTGCCCCATATGGTCCCCCGTGCCTGCCAGGAGCAATTTCTGAGCATGGAGCCAGGAGTAACCCCTGAGCACTGCTGGGTGTGACCCAAAAACCAAAAAAAAATCTTTATCTTCAGTATACTAGAATTTAATATACTAAAACAGATCTCCAGGTATATGATATGTTATTTTTGATGAAGGAGTGATAAGTGAAGCAAAGGAAAACCTCTTTAATGTCTTTAATGAGTGATGTTTAATGAGTGAAGCTTGGTCAACTATGTGCAAGAAATTGAATCTCTTACTGACACCATGCATGAAGATCAAATAAAAATGGTTAAAGGACCTTTATATAAGACCTGAAACCATAAGTATATGGAAGACAATATAGGCAAAATTCATCCTAACATTGAAATTAAAGAATGAAGCTAAATGATTTTTATTCGAGAATGAAAAAACACTGACCAAACAAGTAAAAGCAAGAGTATACAAATGTGACCACACTAAATAAAGAAGCTTCTGAACTTCAAAGAAAATGAGGATTTGAATAAAAAGACTGCCTATGGAATGGGAGAAACTATTCATCCACTACCCATCTGATAAGAGATACATATATAGTAAAAATTGAATAATAAAAACTGAACTCCATTAAAAATGGGGAGAAGAGATGAACAGAAATTTCCCCAAAGTAGAAATAAAGATGGCCAAAAGACACATAAAATTTGCTCCATATAATTATAATTAGAGAGATGAAAATAAAAACTATAATGAGATGTCACCTCACACCATCTGGCACACATCAAGAAGAATAAAAATAATCAGTGCTGGTGTGTATGCAGGGAGAATGATGCTCTTATTCAGCGCTGGTGGGAAAGAAGACTGGTCCATATATTTTGTAAAAAAAAATGTGGACATTCCTCAAAAAATTAGAAATTTAACTCTCCTATAATCCAATAATACCACTCTTGGAATATATTTTAGGGGCCCAAAAAGTCAATGCAGATAAATTATCTATTCATTGAATCATTATTCACCATAGCCAAAATTTGGAAATAACCAAAGTGTCTGAAATATGCGACATCCAAGGGATTGAACCTAGAATTGCACAGGCAAGGCAAATGCTTACCGTTTGCACCACCGTTCAGGCCCCAATTTTCTTGATTATTTTTTTATTATTTTAACTGAGATTATGTAGTTTACAGTGTTATCAGTAATGGTTTCTCTTACATATAATTCCACCACCACACCAGCATGACACCTTCCTCTCATGGTTTCTAACACCCCTATATTTCACCCCCCTACAGTTATGAACATCAATTCTCCAAATTTGTTCCCTATGGAACTTTCTTTCTTCCTTGCTATGTATCTTTAAATTCTAGAGATATGTTCACTAAAATTTATTTCACTAAAATAGGTATTTTCAAGTTATTAGTAATTTATGCTTTCATATTGCTGAAAATTTAGTTTATGAGTGTACCACTAGTTGCTTATTTTCTCCTATTGGTATGTTGACTTGTTTCTTTTATGGCAAATATGAGTAAATATTTTTTATGTATGACTCATATTTTATTTATTCTTGGTTTTCAGGCTACACGTGGCAGTGGTCAAGGCTTACTCTTTGCTCTGAACATAGGGATCACTCCTAAAACCTAGCATTGTGTAGGTTGCCAGGATAGAATCACTTGGGATCTGAGATCATTTAAAATTAGGTCATAAACATTGTTTAGCTTGTTATATTTACCCCCCTCCATAAGCGCCAGGAGTATCATGTGGCATTTCTCCTTTTTGCATAGGCACACTAAAATGGAGAAATCTTACATAGAGTAAAAAGTTCTTATCTAATAGGGATAGGAACGTAAAAATTTCATAGTGCAGGAGTGCCTTTCACCCTGAACATTTGTTATGAAGACTTGAGTTAGGCCTCAATGGATCGGACATAAACAACCCCGAAATTCAGATACCAACATTGGAACCTGCACAGTTTACAGTACAAGTACCAGGAATTAAACTCTCCCTGAGGAAACCCCAATTGGCATTCTGGCACCAACCTGCTTCAGAATAGGTCTTAGGACAGCCTGATGATGAGGAAAAAGCCACAACTTGATCTAAGGGCAGGTTGCTGTACCTCACTACCCAAAGAAGAGATGAAATCAGAAGATGTTCCATCCTAGGATCTGTGCAAGAACCAAGATCTTTAACTACAGAAGACTTTCTACAACAACAAGCACTAAGCAGAACTTTTCCTGGAACCACAAAGAAAGACATTAATCCTAGGCTTCATCCCAGGATCTGTGAAAAACCCAAGATCTCTAATTACAGAAGACTGACCTTGACAACTGTAACTGTGCAAAACTTTTTCCTGGACCATAAAGTGAGACTTTATGGGTTTAGACAACTAATATGCCTGGAGTCTATAGTTGGTCTTTTGATAGTATGCTGTGACTATGTAAAAAAAAAAAAGTCACATGTTCATTCCCCTTTTTTCTTTTATTCTTTTAATTTTACTTATATTGTATATAGGGGAGTCTGCCTTTTTTTTAAGAACCTTAGAACTTGCATAATATTGTTCTGCCTCATATTTCTATGTCTTCCTACAAATTGAAAAAAGAACAAAATGAGGTTGGGGCTCAGGAGCCAAGCTGTCTAAAAAGTATTGAGTAAAATAAAATTATCAGATTTAAATAACCAAGCCAAAGTCAACAACAGTATTATCAAGAAACCCAAACTATAACAAGCTAAACACAAAATGGACCTGTTATACTCATAGACCTGGGAACTAAGGTTAAAGAAATGGGATGCCTGCTGGAACTATGGTTGGGGGAGTTCAACACTAGTGGTGGGAATCGCCCTAATTCATTGTCACTAAATATCTGAAATACAATTGTGAAAGACGTGTAACTCACAATGATCTCAATAAAAAATTAGAAAAAAACTCTAAGCAGTAAGTACTTTTAACTTAATGAGTGTAAAAATCTGTACATTTTATAGCCTGTATTATATTATGTTTTAATAAACTGTGTAGAAAATTTTATCCTATAAATTTTTTCTTTTTTCACTTTTGCTTCTAGATATTTTGGTCATTCCAACACTATTAGTTAAAAAATAACTATGCTTCCCCCCATGGAATTACTTCATTTTATGTTGTAGTAAATTGCCCATATATACTTACGGGTTTGTTTCTGAGTATGTCTAACTTTGTGCTAACACCAAATTATTGCGACTTTCGTTGCTTTAAGATAAATAATAGGGGCCCGGGAGATAGCATGGAGGTAAGGCATTTGCTTTTCATGCAAAAGGTCATCGGTTCGAATCCCGGTGCCCCCTATAGTCCAGGAGCAATTTATGAGCCTGGAGCCAGGAGTAACCCCTGAGCACTGCCGGGTGTGACCCAAAAACCAAAAAAAAAAAAAAAAAAAGATAAATAATGAAATCAAGTAAGATAAATTCTCTACATTTCTTCCTCTTCCAAAATAGTTTGTTCTTCAACTTCTTTAGCTTTTTACATAATTAAAAAAATTTCTCTTTACACATTTTCTTCATTTCCCTTATTTCTTCATCCTGTATTTGTATTCCCTAGCAGAGGCAGACAAGAAATGTCCTGATTTTTATCATTTGGTAGAGAATAATTGTGAGCACACACTCTCCATAGGTTGACATACTCCCCAAAATGGAAAATGAGAGGAAATGCTGGTGTGTAAGTCAAATTGTCTCCAAAACACAAACCCTTGAATTAGACAGAATTTCTCTCAAGCACTGAATGAAATCTTTGTTCTACTATTGAAACTGAGAAATTCATTTTGTTTCAAAGAGACAGGGAGAAAGGGCTTCCGCTATACCTGTCATTTCTCCTGAGATTTGTCATCGCTTCTCACCTGAAGGAATGAGTAATAGGTGAGAGAACAAAGAGAAAAAAAAAACCAAACAAACAGAAAAACTGGTAATACAGCCGCCACTACAAATAGTGAGGATAACTACGTTTTCCCTACCAAAGACTTAACCCATGAAAATCCAGAGGGCTGTCTTATTTTTTCATTTCCTTGTGTATGAAAATGGAAAGATTTCCAAATATTTATGCTATATACTTATCTATTATATGAAATCAATGTGTGAATGTGTGTGTGTGTGTTTGTGTGTGTGACAATTGGAAGGGATGCAGGATTTTTTTTTAAGTGAGAAAGTGAGAGCAAGAGAGAGAAAAAGAAAGAAAGAGAAGAGAGAGAAAAGAGATAGATTAGGAGAAAGCAAGAGGGAAAAAGAGGAAGAGAAGAAAGTTAAGAAAGAAGTGATGAGAGAGAGAGAAAGAGTGAGAGAGAGAGAGAGAGAGAGAGAGAGAGAGAGAGCAGGCCTCAAGGTGCATACCCTGCTTGCTGCCAGTGCAAAATTGATCTTTGGCAATATGAGGTCCCCTGCACCTCAGAGTGAACCAGAGAGGACTGGAGCACTGCTGGGTGTGTACCTAAAAACCCCAGAGCACTATCAGTGTGGCCCTATAATTCCCACACTACAGACCTGGAGCAGCCATCACTCTTCCTCTGAGCCTCACACTGAATTGTCAGTCTTTCTGTTCATTGAAGGAATTCTGGGCCTCCTCAGAACTCTTGGAGACTGAACCCTCAATAAACCAACAACAAGTGAAGTTGGTCATTATTTTAAAAATTAAATAAATTACATTAAAAAATGTCATCAGCTCTTTTAATTTCAGAAGCTACCTATCTTTCATTAACAATCCAACAAACACTTCCATTTCTCTCATCACTACTGCAGAGAATTTTTTAAAATTCAAATGAAACTGTTAGGTCATAATTTTTTCTCTGGATATTTTAAGTAAAAATCTTTAATCACTAAATACCAAGATTGATTTCTGGAAAAAAAAACACCTTTAACTTAGTGTAATAAAAGTAGTTTGATGAGTTTATATTCTTATCTCAGTGTAGTCTTCCTGCCAGAAACAGTTTTCTCCAGAACAGCTTTCCAGTTATTTGTTTTCATAATTAATATCTGTATATTACTTTCTGACTTCACTGATGTGTTACCAATGAACTGTAACTGAATTTCTCTGTGAAGACAGCAAAGCAGGATATAGCAAGCCATTATTTTGTCTATAGCTGGTCTTCATATCACTAGACACAGACAAGGGCAATATTTTCTTAGAACCTTATTTTTTGGTCTCAGAAAGTAATTTTTTATTATTGAAGTTTACTCTCACTAAAAAAAAATGAAATCAGCCCTTTTAATATCAGATACTGCCTTTCACTAACAATCTAAAAAGCTTCCATCTTCTCTCATCACTACTCTGCTCCTATTAACAATTATCTAAAGTTATAGCTTTTAAAAATATTTTATTTTTTTGTCTGGGGGTCACACCTGGCAATGCTCAGGGGTTACTCCTGGCTCTGTGCTCAGAAACTGCTCCTGGCAGGCATGGGGGACCACATGGGATGTTGAGATTCGAACCACCTTTTGTCCTGAATTGGCTGCAAATGCCATATAGCTGTGCTATCTCTCCTGGCCTAGCTTTTTACTTACTGTTTTAAGCAATATAATTTACCAAGTTATTTATAGTTGAGTTTTAGTCAAACAATGGTTACAGAACCAGATCCACCACCTTATGTCAAATTCTCTCCACCAGTGTTGTCAAGTTTCCTGCCACTCTTCACCTGCCATCTTGACAGGTACCTTTTTAAGTACAGTTATTAAAGTGTGGGTCTCATAATTTCAGTAGTGTTGTTATTTGGATATTTATGAATATTATTCCTTAATATCATCAATGTACCTATGTCCCCTTGACCCCTACTTACATTTTTCTCCTCTTTTTCTCCCTCTTCCCTCCACTCTCTTTCTCCCATTATTCTGCATCAAAGGATGATCTAGGTATCCTCCCCATTAAATTGCTGCATTTCTTCATCTAATTATTAAAAATACCATATATAAGTGATATATTTTATGTTTACCCTATTTATGGATTTCTTTATATAACATATTTTCCAGTTCCATCTATGTCCAGTTGAACTGAATGGTTTTATCATTCCTTAGAGCTGAGTATTATTTCATTGTGTATATTTAACATATTCTAGATACACTCATTTATTGTTGAACATCTAGGTTGATTCAACATTTTTTTTTGGTTTTTGGGTCACACCCGGCAGTGGTCAGGAGTTACTCCTGGCTCCATGCTCAGTAATTGCTCCTGGTAGGCACGGGGGACCATATGGGGCACCGGGATTCGAACCGATGACCTTTTGCATGAAAGGCAAACGCCTTACCTCCATGCTATCTCCCAGGCCCCTGATTCAACATTTAACTATCTTTACTGAGTCCTATAATGAATAACAGTTTCCATTTTTCTTTAAAATAAATGTTTTTTTTTTTCTGTTCTGAAGATAGATACCCAAAAGTAGAATCACTGGATTTCATGGTAATTTAATTATGAATGTAGTAAGAACCCTCCTTACAATTTTCTCTAGATTTTTGACCACATAACATTCCTACCAGTAGTGGATGAAATGTGTTTTTTTTTTTCACCATATTCCAGCCAACAAAGATTGTTCTCAGTGCTTTTGATATGTGCCATTCTTCCTGGTAAAAGATGCTATCTCATTGTCACATTAATTTGGATTTTCCTGTATTAGTGATAATGAACAGCTTTTCATGTGCTTGTTGACTATCCATTAATCTTCCATAGAGAAGTATTTTTGGTTTCCTTTATCCATTTTTGTATAAAGATTTTATATTTTTAAGTTGATCTTGTGAGTAATTTTAAAATTATGAATATTAAACCTTTATCTGATGTATTGAGTGCAACTATTTTCTTCTTGTCTTTTAGTTTTAGACTATGTTCTTTTGCCATACAGAAACATTTTAGTTTTATGTATTTCGTTTGTTTAGTTTTGCTTCTGTAGACTGTCATTGGCATCAATTGTAGATTGAACACTTCTTTAAGGTATAGGTATTGGATTGTTCTCTCTATATTTTCCTAAATGCACTTTAAAGATTCAGGTTTTTATCTCAAGAACTCTGATTCCACTTGAGTTTATTTTGTGAAGTATGAGTCCAACTTTATATGTGAGGTATGAGTCCAATTTAATTTCCAATGAAATTATTCAATTCTCCAAATATCATTAGTTGAAGTGCCTCTTTATCTTATGCTCTCAGTTCCTTTGTCAGAAATTAGCTGACTATATTTATAAAGATTTGACCTTGGATATTCTATTTGGTTCATTGGTCAGAGAATCTGTTTTTATTATATTTCTATGTTGTTTTTATCACTTCATAATTTAGCTACAAGTTAGGTAATAAGATGCCCCTCAATTGTTTTTTATTTTTCAGTATGGTTTTGGCTATACAAGGTCTTTTATGATTTTTCACAAACTTTATAATCAAATTTGTAGAACGTTGCCTGGATTTGAATAGGGATTGCACTGAGCATGAATCATAGGTTAGGTAGGAGGACAATTCTGATAACATTACTTCTTCTAAACTATCACCATGGAATTTTTTTTTCATTCATAAGATTTTAAATTTTCTTTCTTAAATACTTTGAAGTTTTTATGGTATAGGTCTTCACATCTTTTGTTAAATTGATTATTAGAAACTTGATTTTTTTTACATTATTTAAAATGAGATGAACACCTGGGCTGCTTTCTCCTTTGATTCTGTGTGTGTGTGTGTGTGTGTGTGTGTGTGTGTGTTTGTGCATGCATAGGATGCAACTGATTTTTGTGTATTGACTTTGTAGCTGGCTACTTTATTGTATTTTGTTTATTGCTTCTAGGAGTTTTCTTATGTATTCTTTAGGATCTTCTAGTACAACCTCATGTCTTCTGCAAATAAAGATAATTTGAATTCCCTTTTTTCCAATTTGAACTTTGCTTTTCCTTTCTTGTTTGATAATTGTGGCTAGGACTTCAAACACAATGCTGAATAAGACTGATGAAAGTGGAAATGCTTACCATGTACCCAGTCTCAATGGAAATATTTTTTTTACCATTCAGACTAATATATTAGCTATGAATGTTTTAATAGGTAACTGTTACTTTTTTAAAGAAGTTTCTATCTGATTTTACTGAGGTGTTCTAATTTTTTTTTATCAAAAATGGGTGTTGGTGTTTTCTTTTTTAATGTAGTCTTTGGATAGCTCAGCAATTCATCAGCTTTTGAAAGGCATTCCTTAGGTTGTACAGGTTTCTTGTCATAGTTACTGTCTCTCTAACTTATCTTTCATTTAAAAATAAAACTCTCAACCTTTTAGCTTTTTGGTTTGCTTATAACATATTCCTTAACAGAAATCCATTCTCACTAATATTAGTACCAGAACAAGACACTTGAATCTTAAATCTCATTAATTGTGTATCTAGTTTCTTTCTATCTATCTATCTATCTATCTATCTATCTATCTATCTATCTATCTATCTATCTATCTATCTATCTATCATCTATCTATCTATCTATCTATCTATCTATCTATCTATCTATCTATCTATCTATCTACTAATTATCTATGTATCTCTTTTGGTTTATTTTTGGTTCATAGCCATCAATGCTGAGGACTTACTCCTGGCTTTACACTCAGATCATTTCTGGTGGGTTTGGGGACCATATGGTGTGCTATGGGTTGGCTGTGTGCAAAGCAAACACCCTACGTGTTATAATATCACCCCAGCATCTCTTATTCTTAGTTGTTTAGTGTTCCAAGTGTATATCTTTCTGCCTACTTGGGGAAAAAAATCTTAAAATTACTCAGTTTTGTAAATTTTAGCTTTAACATCTTTCTAAAACATGAGAAATTTAGAGAGCTAGGATAGAAGGAAGGAGAAAGGATAGATGAAGACCTTTGAGAAGAGTTTACTCTAGACCAGTTACTGTCTATATTTGCCATTTATTAACTTCCAGACCATGACTTGAAAACTTTATGAAATATATGAATTTCAAACTAATGTTTGACTATAGAACATGCTGCATTCTCAAATAAAATATAGGATTGGTACAGGGGAGACAGATCAAGTTGTAGAGGACATGCTTAGCATGTGAAAGAGTGAAGTCAATCCTGGCATTGTATGTTCCACTAAACACTATGTATACTTCACCATCTAACACTCATGCCTATATCATCATGCTTGAGAAGCACGACAATACTATAAAGCTCAGATACCAGGTCATACAATCACCTAGCCAAGCACTGAAAGGTATAGTCCTGTATCCCTAAACTTCACTGGGTATAATCTCTAAAAATAAGATGCTTATTCAGTCGTTTTATTTGGTATCAGTCTTTCTTTTTAGAGTATAGGTGGACATTTTCTTTTCAATTGATTTTTATATTACTAATTCCTATGAAAATCATGGAATTCACTCAAGAGAGAATTTTTAGCAAGACTCTCATCCAGTATTACTCAGTATTAAGAGCATTTGTATGTTACCAGTGATCAAATATGTACTTAAACAGGCCATTCACTTGCTTAAGATCATAAACTTAGTAAAGAGTACATTCGGAAATCAAAGACAGTGCCCAACTTATGGAATTATAGTTGAGTCCTTTGTTTATATCCTCTTTTATTTTTCTCAATACTGACAATATTTTTGTGAGATAACTGCTACCTTTATATTTGA
>PVKC010044586.1:0-11565 GCA_004027635.1 Crocidura indochinensis | reverse complement strand
ATGTACATAGAATGATAAACTTTTATATTTTTTGTTTTTGTAACATGCTGAACAATGATCATTAATTACTCCTGGAGGGGCTCAGGAAACCGACCATATGGGATTCCAGGGATAAAACCTGGTCCATGCTGTATGTAAGGCAAAAGCCGTATCTACTGTGTTATCACAGTAGATATTATTACTGTCTGACCTAGAATGATAAATTTACTGCAAACATGGATAGAAAATTTACTCCCCTGATTAATAGCAATGTTAAAATATAATTTAAAAGAAAATTTAAATGCATATACTAATTATAATATGCACATATAAATAACTATGTGACATGTGTTTGTATGTAACTCTGTAGTATGTTTGAATATATATAAATATATTGTATATTATTACATATATTTTATACTATACGTTACATCTCAATATATAACAAAATATTATACATTGCTATATAATGTATTATTTTACTATAGTGTAAGAATTATGTTATTATATTATATTGATAATATATTATATAGTATATTTATATATAATTCAGATATAATTTGAATTTCTAAACCTAAGAGATTCTAAGTGTCAACCTAACAGTTATTAAGGGTGTTAAGAAGCAGATGGTCTCAGATGAATAAATACTTTTCTTGGTTTGTCTTTTAGTTCTCATAAATGCTTCCAGTGAAAGTGGGGCAAAAGGCAATCTCTAAATGACACCAGAGGCAATCTCTAAATGACACTATATCAAATATCAGTTCTTGCACAACTTGGTAAGCAGGTATCCCTTGTCAGTGCTGTCAGGATAGGCCTGGATAAGTTAGATCTAGCCCTGCTACTTGGGAATGGCTTTGAGTAGACCCTTAACCTTTACCCAAAGGTTTAGAAATTCAAATTATATCTGAATTATATATAATTATATATTCACATCATTTTATCATATATCAGAATTCAAGGTAAAATCAGTATGCTCATAAATTGCAATATAATTGTTTATATTTTTTCTAACACCATTAGAGATGTTTTTAATTATACCTGATAGTTTGTCTTGAACACATTTTATATAGATTCATCTTGTATACACAAAGTTATGACATTCCTTTCTTGACCCACTCTTTTCTTTATCATTAACTAATTCAGCTTTTATTTTAATAAAATTATAGATGTTTTGAATTCTAAAATTACTAAAAAGTGTTATGCAAGTCATATAAACTAAGAAGTATTTGATCACTACCCACCAAAAAAAAAAACATGTCAAAAGCAAAGAACAGGAATGAATAAAGTTTCTCTAATAAACAGCACTGAAAAATTCAAGTCCTATTTAATATCATAAATAAAAGTTGAAACAAATGGAATAAAGTGTAGAATGTTAAAGCCCACACTATGAAGTACTTTGAAGCTAAGAGGCCACAGTTTCATGATGATGGTTTTAGAAAGATCTTTAGGAATTGAATCCCAATTTCAATGGTAAAAAATACATATTATTGGATAGTATTAAATCAAATGAAAAGCATTTATTCACAGTAAAAAAACTGTTTAAGAACTGAAGTATTCTACATGAGAGAAAATAGTCACACATCATACAAATGAAAAAGCACTAATATCCATGATATACAAAAACGTTGCAAAACTGAATGATAAATAACTTGACTCCCAAATGGGAGATGACCTCAATGGAAACTTTTCAAGAAAGATATTCAAATGACTGACATACCCATGAAAAGTCTGTCATCATTAAAGAAATGAGACTTAAAAGGCAAATGAGTTATCACCTCACACCAGTAAAATGATATAACAAAAAGGTCAGATACTGTAGAGATGAATGTGTGGAAGTTGAAAGAACATTCTCACAATATGTTGGTGGGGTTGTAGATTGATTTAGTCTCTGGAGAAACAGTTTGAAAATTTTCCACATATTAAACATATTTTTAACTAGCATATTTTTCAGCAGTTCCTCTCCTAACTCTATAAAGAGCACACAAATATTTACCTGAAAATATGTATGCATGCTTTGTAAGGCTATTTACAATAACTAGGATTTGGGCAAAATTGCCAGTGCTCAATAATAAATGAGTGGGTAAGAATATGGTATTTGCATCTAATGAAATACTACTTGCTAAGAATCAATAAAATCTTGTTTTTTTTCTATAAATAAATATGTAATTTGAAAGAATTTTACTACATAAAATAAGTTTTAAGGAGTATAACAGAGCGAAACCTCCAGTAATTTTACTCATGGTATATAAGGAAACAAAAGGAACTTACATAGCCCAAAATAAGTGGTCTCTGACTACAAAACTAGATGTAGTATTAAAAAAAAGAATAGGTCCACCATAGTGGAGGGATATTGGTATTTTGGTGTTAGACACAATATCATAACATACATTTTATGATTTATGTGTAAGAATAAATTTTAATTAGAAACAAAAACACTGGCATAAGAATATGTGTCTTGATATGCTACTTGCATGTTTTAATAATATATCATGGTTATAGGAGTAATTTATTCTTTTCTAGTTAAAAAATACCTTTCAAGCATTGGAAGCCATGCTAATTAGTATTTATAAAGCGTACACATTGAAAAAACTCTAATTTCAGAGAGGGACTATGATGATTTTTTATGAGAAAAATGAAAAGGAATGGGTCATTTTATCAATGTCACACAGCACATTAGCAATAGAACAAGAAATAGGAGATACTCTACTGACAGCTACCTAGAAGTCTTCAGGAAAGAACATACCCTGGCTTGAAGTCACATGAGGAAATAATCATTTGAAATATGTGGCCATGTAACTTAGCTTACCACTAGCTTGCAGCAGTGGAAGGTTCGTTATTATAATAAATTGAGTCATCATTTTAATGTGTTTTCTTTTTCCCTTTTAAAGAGAAGAAAAATAATTTTTTCAGCTTCATGGAATGAAAAATAAGTAGAGAAAAGAACTGGTCAATGGTTTATTATTTTCTAAGCAATTATGATCCATGAGATATCCCCAAAGAGTAATTTTTCTGTGAAATACCCTTTCAAATTCAAATATTTACCCACCAGTTACATTACAAAACCTGAAACATAAAACCAAGCATTATATTTACCTTGTTTTAGAAAAGTATACTTCAAATAATTAAATTACAAGGAAAGTGAGATTTTTTTGGCTTTAGTAAATAAATAAGACATCTTTCATTTGAAGTTTTAATCAAGTAAATTCATTCTCCTCCTTTTCCCTTTTACATTAAAATAAATTTGACTCATTCAAAAATTGATCAAACAGTTCCTACTAAAACAGTGGGGTTGTAACAGCTACATTTGTACATTTAAACGATGCATAAAATAGTAGGGAATAAAGGAGAATGGAATGTTTATTTTAAATGTGTAAAGGCTTGCATTTTTTTATGCCAAAGCAGACAGTAAATGATATTTATAATCTATTAACAACAAATTCTAGAACTCAAAATTTCTCCAGTGGTCATTTATTATCTTAGTTATAAGGTAGTCAGGAGAGCATTTAATGACTTTATCAAAATACTCAAACAAAGCAACAGAGTAATGACTGTAGAAGGATATAGAATATGGAAACAGAAATAATTAGTCTCGATACTGAGTTTAGTTTATATCACAAAGAGAACATAACAGAAGAAATAGCAATTTTATAATGTCTGTCATTGCTTTTACTTGTATCATGTATGTGGTGAAGCTATATGAAATTGTCATGATTCACCAAATCAAATCTGAGGAAAATTACTTATATTGATCTTTATTATTATTATCTTTTTTTGGTTTTTGGGTCACACCCAGCAGTGCTCAGGGGTTACTCCTGGCTCCATGCTCAGAAATTGCTCCTGGCAGGCACGGGGGACCATATGGGGCACCAGGATTCGAATCCATGACCTTTTGCATGAAGGGCAAACGCCCTACCTCCATGCTATCTTCTGGGCCCTATATCGATCTTTATTGTCACTGAAACATTCATATTTTATGTCAGATAAAAATTTTCACTATCAACTTAGCAGAAATAATTCAGTAAATAGAAAAACTTCAAATGCATCACTTTTAATATAAAATGTATAACTTTTATAAATTTATAAAATTTATTTTTCATTATAGTTTAGGAAACATAATTAGAATGGTGTTAAAATATTAGCTTTTGAGTGTTATGGTTACTTCACCTCACAACCATTACAATACTCAAATAACTCCATCAATGTCCTTATATTATTTTTATCCCATTTCTTCTTTTCTTTTCCCCAATTTCATTTTTTCTTGGTATATGATGAGCCATTTTTCTCAATAACTTTTGTTTAAAAGATTTTCTTTAAAATATTAACTATGTAATCCCTTGTATGGTCATAGATGCAGGAGGACTTGAATTTTCTTAATAAATTAAAACCGCGAATGAAAGCATGTATGTATATACGTTACCAGGAAGAATACATTTTTGAGTATTCTTAAGGCTAATAATCATTAATCTAAATTAAAGTCCTTCTTTAATTAAAATATTGTATGTAATTAGTTTGCTATATTATGAAAAATGATTTGTAAATAATCTCAGGTAGAATCCAGAGGGAGATGTGCTTCTCTGACAAGGGGTCAGAGAAAAGTCTCATTCCATGTAGTCAACATTTATCACAGGATGTAACCCTGAAGCCCCTGTGCATCATTTGGTTTGAACCTAGAGGCCCTGAAAACTTCAGGGCTTGCCCTTACTATCCCCATCACTACAGTACATGAGAAATACAACATCCTCAAGTACTAGCTCTGACTTACCACCACCTTGTAGGCATAGATTTTCAGGTTAGTCTCCCAGACTCATGAATACCACTTGAGTTTTATACCACCACTACCCCTCCTAAAATAAATCCCTGTTGGTCATGAGTAGACCTATAAACTTGATAATACCTTGGTTTCTGTATACATTTTCCCCCCATTGTTCTTCTACATTAGAATATTTCACATCCCCCCATTGATTATTTTCACAGAATAGATTATTTTCTGTTTCTATATAATCTCCAGAGTCCATATAGGAAACTGTAATTTTTTATCTTAACAGGGAGAGGTCATTTCTTTCTAAAATGATTTACCCAGTTCCATTATGGCATAAAAACTATTTTTCTCTCATTGAGGTTGAACTTTGAAACTAAAATTTTTCTATTTCATTTAATATGGCAAAATAAAAGGGATTTACTCAGTCAATTTTCTCCTTTCTTTTTAGAAGAAGTTCTGAGTTTAGCCAAAGTGCATCATTGTAGCCTTGACTCTCTCTTTCTTGTTTCATTGACTTTATAATTGAATTTCAGCTTGTTTTATTTTATAATATTTTTCTATTTCAGGCTTATTTCATATGGTGTAGTTACTTTCTATAAAAGATCTGAATTTTTGCTATTACAAGTCATTTTTTGGTCATAATTATTGATATTCTTCAAGAGGTTGTCTCTTTTCTGAATTCCATGATTCAAAATAACCCTGCCAATTTCAAACAGGATTCTGTGTTGACCATATTTTCAATATAGATTTTTTGGGCCACACCCAGTGACGCTCAGGGGTTACTCCTGGCTATGTGCTCAGAAGTCGCCCGTGGCCTGGGGGACCATATGGGGCATGGGGGATCGAACCGCGGTCCGCCAAGGCTAGCGCGGTAAGGCAGGCACCTTTACTTCCAGCGCCACCGCCCGGCCCCAATATAGATTTAATAGATAAACTGTCAATATAATATCAGCCCAGTAAAAATTTGTTAAAATTATTGTTTCTTGAGTAATAATACAGTGGACAGGCAGCTTTCACTGAATGTAGAAAATCCAGGTTTAATCCTTGGACCCTATATATCACCTGAATCCCTCCAAGAATGAACTTTGAGTAAAATCCAGGAGTAATCTCTTTGTATCTCCTGGTGTGACCACTGTAATGAAGAATAAATAATAAGGTTGATATATATATTTTTACTAAGTTATTAATCTTATTTTCTAGGTAATAATAGTATCATATTTTACCTAGTTTTTATTTGTGAGATTTCTTTTTTTAAATTGAGATGCAGAAATATCTCTAAGTGGAATTAATTTTCTTTGAAATACTAAATTATCTTGCACACTGTAGTAATTACGGCCTTATGATTGGCTTGGATGGTGGATGGAGGCCTCTGTCTTTAGGCTCTGGACCATGTGGCTCCACAACCCCGTTTAACCGTCAGGTCTGGATGTTCATGAGAGAGGTGGGTAGAAATCTCACTCACATGCAGGCTTCATGAATTAACAGTTTTATTCATCCTAGCCACTACATGTGTGGCCTCTTTCATAACCATTTAAGCACCTAGCCCTGCATCTTAACTCTCTCAGCCATCTTTCCTCTGACCTTAAAACTGGCAAAGTTTCAAGCAGGCAAGAGCCAAAGACAAAAAGATATTCTCTCCTCTGGGTCAGTACCTTTCCCAGACCCCTCCCAGGAAATGGGCAGGGTCTGCAGGTAAAGTTACAGGTCATCTCCGGTTCCCAAGACCCCGCACAGAAATGGGCAGCTCTCAGTTACCTGTATTCCGGGGTGGAGCTACAGCACACTTTGATGGGTCCATTTTAAACCTGAATTGGAGGGTTCTTAATACGGACCATTACATGTTTATTGATGGTGGGGACTAACAGCTGGCATAGTTTATGGAAAAATATTTTAAAAGTCCTCTGGAAGTTTGTCTATGTATTGCCTGAAAAGTGATAAGGTCAGAATGAGGGAATTCAAATGCTAAATTGTAGGAAGTCTTCCATTTTGAATATTCATGTGAAACCTAGTCCACAGTTAACAATACAAGAGTTACACTTGGAAATGTTCAGTGAAGTTAAATATTTTCAGTTCCTGTTTTCTGTTTATATATAACCTCCAGAGTCCCTATAGCATAAATATCCATATAGAATGTATTTATCTTAACATGGAACAGTCATTTTTGTTTGTTTGTTTGTTTGTTTTGGGGGAGCCACACCCAGTAGCTCAGGGGTTACTCCTGGCTATGCGCTCAGAAGTCGCTCCTGGCAGGCACAGGGGACCATATGGGAACCAGTGGATCGAACCATGGTTCGTCCTAGGCTAGTGCAGGCAAGGCAGCAGGCACCTTACCTCCTGCGCCACCTCCTGGCTCCCAGTCATTTCTTTTTAAAATGATTTACCTTCAGTAAATTGAAAAAGGAGTGAGCTGATATTGAAATTGAATTGAAAAAGGAGTAAATGGAGACAGTAAGTTATGATACCATGTTATCATTTCAGGCTACAGGTAGTGATGGCTCAAAGTAGAGCAGAACTATAGAATTACTAGAAATAATAATGAGATAAGGACTCATTATGACCAAACCTGCAGTATTAAAAAGAAAAGAGCAAGGAAATTATCTTAATGTTTGAGCCTAGGTTACTGAGAATAGTCATGTCCAAGAAAAATAGTCATGTGTATATCACGTGCAAATAAGATGTCCAAGGAAAATGGTGTGTCTGAAATGAAGATTATGGGAATTATATTTGAAGCAGAGGCTGCTATAGAAATTGATAGAGGTACACAGTAACAGAGGTAGAATTAAGGTATAAGACTTAAATATCTTTGATAATACAATCTAATAGCTGGTGTATAAGAATGTTGACATTTCATTCAAGAAGGACTATTACAGCAATAAAATTTAAGACAAGCACATAATCTAGAATAAGTACTTATATCTAAGTTAAGAAGGAAAAAAGTTTCAAGAGGGCTAGAGAAATAGCATAGCAGTAGGGAGTTTGCCTTGCACATGACCAACACAGAACAGACAGATCGTGGTTCAATTTTTGGCATCCCATAAAGTCCCCAAGCCTGCCAGGAGCAATATCTGAGTGCAGAGCCAGGAGTAACACCTGTGCAACTCCAGGTGTGACCAAAAACAAAAAAAAAAAATCAAGAAATTTGATAAGGTGATCAGAAATGTATTAAAAATTGTTTTATTGCAAATGTTTAGTGGGAACAGGTTTTAAAAAGCATATGCGAAAGGATAACATACTTTGGGGCCAGAACTGTGGTGCAAGTTGTAAGGAGTCTGCCTTGTACATGCTAGCCTTGGACAGACCAGGGTTCGATTCCCTGGCATCCCATATGGTCCCCCACGCCAGGAACAATTTCTGAGCGCATAGCCAGGAGTAACCCCTGAGCATCACTGGGTGTGACCAAACAAACAAAAATAATAACATACTTCCTAGGTAGAAAATAGTCCAAAAGTGATAGAAATGTAGCAATGGCAGCACAGATTGCAATTGCTGGGTGTTTCGATCTCAATTAGAAGTTACATGTTTATTTGTAAGTTAATTTACTATATGTACTCCAATAGAGTATTGTAGGTATAAATCTTCTTGGAATAACTTCATGTCCAAATAAAAAATACTGAGAGAAGTCTCTAACCGTGTATTCTAAAGAGTACCTACTGTTCTGAGACTAAATTTTCAAAGAGTGCAGATAATTTTTCCACAGTCTCCAGTTTTAATTCATAATTAATTCAAAGTGTGATTTCATTTTAACTTGCTCTTTGATGCTTGTCCTATTCTATGAATTTTGCAGATCCTACTTGCTATACAGTAAGTTTGCTTTTGATTTTGAGATAAAAGATATTTGGGGGGCCCTGTGTGAGGCCACCTTAACAGGGGACTCTAAATTGTTATACTTGACTAAGGATTAAGGGATTTGACCCTTGGGTTGTTGTAAGCTCAAAGCAATTGGAGTAGTGTCGGTTACCATGAAGGCTGGCACAGAGGTAACATTGGGACTGTGTTGAAAGATCACATTGCTCCATAGCTGGAAAAGGAGGGCTCCTACTTGGAAAGCTACTTTGCATGAACTATGCTCTTATTTGGCTTCAGGCACACAGCATTTGTTCCCCCTGAGACAGGACACTAATGTAGTCTTCTTCAGCAGCCACAGCACATAGGAAACTGCATCAGAGTGAGAAGACACCATGTATAAACCCTATGGATTATTCAGATTCTGACAGTGACTGTACCTGGGGATATAGCGATGATGAAGATTCCAGTGATGAAGTTCAAAGAATATCAGAGTCAGTGCCCTGAAAACTGTGTTTGCAAATTTTTTAAAGATATTTTTACGCTCAATAATTTTCTTGAGTGGAATTTCTAACTCCTCAAGAAATGCTTATGAAGACAGCAGACTACTAAACTGCTTAGCTTTCACTGTAATGGCTGATTAATCAATCGCATAATGATTATTTCTGTTAGTTTGCCAACTCTATAGTTGTGGATGTGAATTGTAATGCTGAAAAACTAATACACAGATAGAAACCAGGATAAATACTTTACTTCTTATTTTTGCTATGGGGGTGGTACTTGTGCCATACCTGGAAGAGTTTGGGGGTTACTCCCAGCTGTGCTCAGAGTGGTGATACAGGAAGTGCAGTGGGAACCAGGTACTGACGGGGATCAACAAAGGCCCCCCCACATGTAGCTATTTGTGCTGTTTTTCTGGCCTGAGATATTACATTTCAAAACACTGTGTGCATTATTATACTTGGATGCTATGTAGATGTGTGTATATATAAAAATATATATGTGGTTATATACATATACAATAATTTATGATTTATATATACACATACATTTACATATTCTTCCTAAGCAAACCTAGTAAGTTCAACACAGGCAGATTTGTTTGAAAATTTTTAAGGAGAGTGAACTGAACATTAGAATTGTAATTCGATCATTTGCATGTTTCTTTTCCATTTTTTCAAATCTCATAAATATTTTTTCAAATTTTTGTTCAAATCTTTTTTTTCATGTTTTTTCAAATCTCATAAAATGACAAAATAAATCGACCTGTTCAAAAAGTTAAAGAGAGGAGCGGATGTACTATTTATAATAATAATTTACACTCGATTCCTCTTCCTTTATGTCTTGTCTAAACCAACATTACATGAAACCAAAGAAAATTTGGAACAAGTTCAATGAAAACCACTATCATAAGAGCTATGTAAGGGAGCAATATATTTAATAAAAACCTGGGCCTACTAGAACCCTGCATTTATGACTATAATATTTTATTGCTAGTGTCAGGTGATGCTTTTATCATGGACCTTGGAGCTAAAGAGGAAATAGGCATATAGAGAAAGCCACATTGTTGTCAGCATACATATATTTTCTCATGAAAAATGGCAACCATTTTTCCTAAAATAAGATTGGTACATGTTATTACCAGCTCAAATAATGTTTTATCTCACACTGGAGCAGATTCAACACAGGAATCAATAGGTATAATGGCATTAAAGTACCTTAATCAGTAGAGACTCTGTAATAATATAATGGCAGCACACATTTGTCATTGAATGAACTTGTCTTTGATTAATTTCCCATTGCTCTATTAATAAATAGTAGGAGTAGGGCTTTACCAGGTATAAGAATTATAAACATTCTTAAATCAAAATGAGTTACATTTGTGGTTAGGTACCCATAAGCATACTAAATACTTTGTAAAAACAATTAAATATATATTTTTGAGAGAAATATTTTGACTACTTGTTATTTAATTATTAGTTTGTATTAAAACATTTAGAATGATTGTCAGACCAAAGTCTTAATGTGGAGTATAATAGCAGCCTATTATGTTGGATAAAAAATTCTGATTTTTAGAGTCACTTGAATTTGTGTTCAAAATTTAGGGCTGCAACCAATAGACTGTCTGAGATTTAGCATGCTACTTAATCTATATTCTTATGTGCAAATTTGAATAAAATGAGCACACCCTCTGTTATATGTAGTAATTGAGATTTTAGATATTTATAAATGTAGACGGTAATTTCTGAGTATATATTAGATTTTTATAAAAAATAAATACTATAATATGGTCTTGAATATGCTATTTTCTCCAGGCTTTGTTTGCTATTTTCACTTGAATAGATTCAAAGCCTAACTCTAGTCTATATCTTGGGAATAATCCTTTTTAAAATAAAATGTTTTTTACTTCAATTGATTATGACACTCTTTCTGATCTTTGATTTTTACCTGTTTATATTTTAAAATAATTGTTTTGTTTTTGTTGTATGGGAATTCAATCTATGTATTTTTATTTATTACTTTTTGTTTTGGGGCATATCCAGCAGTCTTCAGTGTTTACTCTTGGTTTTTAACTCAGGGATCACACCTGGTGGAGTTCAGGGGACCATATGGAATGCTATCCCCCTATCCCTGGAAATTTAATTTTCTTTTAATGTAAAAAATTCAAACTTTATTTTAAAAGTTTATAAAAGTTACAACAGATAATATATAGTTCATATTTTGCAAAGTTGCAGTGAAAGAATTAAAAACACTTTACATAGAACATGTGTTCATACTAAAGCATTATTTTTGTGTATATATTTTGAAAAATAAGTTGTCAGCATGAAAGTATATATTAAGGAAAGTTAAACTTGATTCTATGTTTTCTAATAAGCTATCAAATAGAGGATATGTGGTTTTATACTGTTGGTAATTTGTAATTACCTAGGTTGCTACGAGTTGTTTCCTAATATCATTAGTTATACCAGTTAGAAAGACCTAATGAGGGGCCCGGGATAGCATGGAGGTAAAGTGTTTGCCTTTCATGCAAAAGGTCATCGGTT
>PVKC010044585.1:0-11563 GCA_004027635.1 Crocidura indochinensis | reverse complement strand
GTTTTTTTTTTTTTTTCCAGATTCTGGCTATTGTAAATAGCACTGCAATGAATATTGGTATGCAGAAGGCATTTTTGTGTTGTTGTGTTTTTGTGTTCCTAGGGTAATTCCATAGGAGTGGTATTGCTGGATCATATGAGAGCTCAATTTACAAATTTTTGAGAAATATTCATAAAGAATGAACTGGATGGCATTTCCACCAGCAGTGAATGAGAGTTCCTTTCTGCCAATGTCCTCACCAGTACTGACTGTTCTTGTTTTTTTGTGAGGTGTGCCAGTCTTTGTTGCATGAGATGGTACCTCATTGTTGTTTTGATTTGCCTCTCCTTGATGATTAATGATGTGGAGAATATTTTTATGTGTCTTTTGATCATTTGTATTTCTTCTTTTAGGATGAGGCTAGATGTGTTTTTCTTGTTAAGTTCTGTCAGTACCTAGTATATCTGACATATTATTTGATGGTTTTTGGGTGAATAATTTCTCCCATTCTGTGGGTGGCCCATTAGTGAGGATTTAGATCAGTCAACATTATTTTATCTGATTTTTTTTTGTTTTTGTGTTTTGTATTGTTTTGGTTTTTGGGCCACACCTGATGATGCTCAGGGGATGTTACTCCTGGCTATGTGCTCAGAAATTGTTCCTGACTTGGGTACCATTTCGGATGGCAGGGATAGAATTGAGGTTCATCCTGGATCAGTCGCGTGCAAGGCAAATAAATGTCCTACCACTGCCCTATCACTTTGGACCCTGACATTTTTTTTTTGGGCCACACCCAGTGACGCTCAGGGGTTACTCCTGGCTATTCACTCAGAAGTTGCTCCTGGCTTGGGGGACCATATGGGAACCGGGGGATCGAACCACGGTCCGTCCAAGGCAGCACAGGGAAGTGCCTGCCTTCCAGGCACCACCAGCGCCACCGCCCGGCCCGGACCCCGACATTTATTTCAAAGACAGACATAAGGGGAAATATGAGGTCTCATTTATGCTCTTGTCAGGATAACGTGAAATATATGGCAGTATAGATATATCTGAGGAAAGTAATATGTATGCTAGCCTTTAGGCTCTCTGGGAGTTTGCCCATCACAGAGGTGAGAGAATAAGAATTCCAGGTAAAAGAGATCAATATGTCTAGGAGTAATGTGAATAAATCTAATTTTAGGGGATAAAAAAAATTTCCCTATGTCTTTTTGTCTTCTTATTTCTGTCTCTGCCTTTCTCTCACCATGTTGTTCTCCTTCCTCTCTATCTCAGTCTCACTAAATATTAATGAGCTGGAATGATAATACATATTTGTCTTACATGCCAGGTTTGAACCCTGGCATCCTATATGGGCCCCCAATCACTACTAGGAGTAATTCCAAGCATAGAACCAAAAATGAAGCTATAAGTACCATTAGTTATGACCCAAAGCAAAAAGAATGAAGCAAAAAAATAATAATGTATATATAAATGATGAACAATGGGCCAGAGTGATGGCACAGCAGTGGGGAGTTTGCCTTGCACGCGGCCAACATAGGATGAATATTAGTTCAAATCTTGGCATCCTATATGGTCCCCTGAGCCTTTCGGGAGCAACTTCTGATTGAACAGCCAGGAGTAACCCTTGAGCACCGCCAAGTGTAACCCAAAAAGCCAACCCCCCCTCCAAATAAAAAGAACTATTTGTCAGAGGATCATTGTACAGGACTTTGTAAGTCTGATAGTCATTTGTATTTTGTATTAAGATTAATATCAAAAAAAGATTAATATCAATGGAAATGGCTTTTGCAACATTCCTACAAAAAACATAGAAGTTCTTACATCATCACATTTTATAAATTCTAAACAGTATCATGAATTATGAGTATGATAGTGGCTAATAACTGTCAGCTTGAATTCTGTGGGAAACTAATTGACCAAGGCATACTTGGTAGGATGCCACTTCTTGATGTGGCAAGATTTTCCTTATGCATATACCAGTTAGCTTATACTTGCTTAAAATCAGTTGATTATTCACAAATTTGTTTTTGACAACTCTATGTTGTATAAGTGACGGATGAAATATACCATGGGAGCTGGGAGGTGGCGCAGGAGGTAAGGTGCCTGCTGCCTTGCCTAGGACGGACCACGGTTCGATCCCCCGGTTCCCATATGGTCCCCCGTGCCTGCCAGGGGCGACTTCTGAGCGCATAGCCAGGAGTAACCCCTGAGCGTCACTGGGTGTGACCCCCCCCCCAAAAAAAGAAATATACTTTGAAGTCATTTTTCTTGGAAAATGAAGTGTGTGATATGATTACACAATTATGATTATATATTGAAAACATTGAAACAAGGGTTTAGCATGCAAATAATAATAATTTTCTAAAGTCTTTAAGAACTTGTCTGCTGGGCCCGGAGAGATAGCACAACGGCATTTGCCTTGCAAGCAGCCCATCCAGGACCAAAGGTGGTTGGTTCGAATCCTGGTGTCCCATATGGTCCCCAGTGCCCCAGTGCCTGTCAGGAGCTATTTCTGAGCAGACAGCCAGGATTAACCCCTGAGTACCGCCGGGTGTGACCCAAAAACCAAAAAAAAAAAAAAAAAAAAAAAGGACTTGTCTGCTTTATGTACCTACTTAAGGGGAGAAAAAGAAAGAAAAAAAAAGATGGGGGAAAAAAGGACCTACTTAAATGAAAACTAAAAATCGTAAGGGGTTCATTCTATTTGTGATTGATGGACTCAAATCTAAAGTGTGATTTGAGACTGAAAATATTAACTTTTGGGGCCCGGAGAGATAGCACAGCGGCGTTTGCCTTGCAAGCAGTCGATCCAGAGCCCAAGGTGGTTGGTTCGAATCCCGGTGTCCTATATGGTCCCCCATGCCTGCCAGGAGCGATTTCTGAGCAGATAATCAGGAATAACCCCTGAGCACTGCCGGGAGTGGCCCCCCACAAAAAAAATATATTAATTTTTGGACTTACATCAAAAAAAGGAAAATGGTTGGGCTGGAGTAATAACACAAAGGTAGAGCATTTACCTTGCACTAGGCCAACCCAAAATGGACCAGAGTTTGATCCTTGGCATCCTGAACCTGCCAGGAGTGATTCCTGAGCTCAGAGCCAGGAGAAATCTGTGCTGCTGCTTGTGACCCAAAAAGTAAAAAAACAAAAACAAAATAAAAAACAAAAAAGAATGAAATGGGTATATTAAATTTTTATTTTTTAATATAAGATAGAACAAGATATTGCAAAAACATTTTAGAATTATTTCTTCAATTTTTTGATTCTCAAACTGGTAGCCATGATTGTACCATATATAATTTTAGAATATTGTACACAAATTAAACATAAGCTATGTGAAAATAGAGCATCTACAAATCATGTAAAAACATCTAAACTGACAAAACTTATTTCTTTTATTTCTTCCCAAACATAGTACTGAAGGACCTGAAACCTCTCCTGGGAGCCCCGGGAGTTGTGACTTGTACCCCAGAAGGTTAGTTTTTAACATGTTCAAGATGACTTGTCCACTAGATGCCAAGATGACAGAACTTCTTGGCAGCATCCCTTTCCTCCAAATATGCCAGTCAGGCTTTGGGCACCATTTCAATTTTTGTCTTATTCTTTCCAGGAACAGAGGTAATTTGAAAGAAAATGCAACAACAACAACAACAACAATAACAAAATAACTTGATGAAACCAATGAAGACGTTACTCTGTTTCTCCTCGATCACTAGTGATACAGGAATTTAGTACAGGACAAGTTGTGTGTGTGTGTATGTGTGTGTGTGTGTGTGTGTGTGTGTGTGTGTGTGTGTGTGTGTGTGTGTGTGTGTTGGAAAAACTGAATCTTTGTTCAGGCTTTAAAAGGTTCTTTGTGGGGCCTGGAAGGATAGCACACCGGCAGTATGGTGTTTGCTTTGCATTCTGCTGACCCAGGACAGACCTGGGTATGATCCCTGGCATCCCAATATGGTCCTCCAAGCCTACCAGCAGCGATTTCTGAGCATAGAGACAGAAGTAACCTGAATGCCGCTAGGTGTGTCCCCCAAACCAAAATAAAAAATAAAATGTTTAAAAAATACATAAAGGCTCTTTGCATTCTTTACCAATTAATACAAGAATGCATGAAGGATCCTACCTAGTGGTCTGGGTTGAGTTCCTTGGGTTTGGCCATTTGCCTTGGGCATTGTCTATTTTCTTAGTCTCTCAGTGAGCCTACACTCTGAGGCAGAATTCTATGCTCTAGTTAGGAATGTTTAACTTATTAGTTAGGCCTTGAGGATGGGGTCTGTTATGTCAATGGGTGAAACTGCAAGGCAAGGGGAAACTGAGGCTTCCTCTTTTATGAGTGTGCATATGTAAAGGTGCATGACCAATGGTGTGCTGTTGGCATCCACTTTTTTCTAAACTTTTGCCTTCAACATAGTTTATTTCTGTGGTGGTACTGAGGGGCATATACTGTGGTGTTCAGGAGTCAAGTGTGCAGGGATGGAACCCAGGGCTTCACACAAACAAAGCATGTGCTTGACCCACTTGCATTAAACCCCTGGTCCCACCCACATAATTCCCCCTCCCACATCCCCAAAAGCCACTGAAAAAGCAACACACTCCTGATGAAAGTTTCAGACAGTACAGGTAAAGTTATAAGCAATTAGTATTTCCTTGGGTATGACACTGACCTTTCTGGACTTTAGAATTTCCATTAACTAACTAGAACAATGAAAGCTGCTTTGAAGAATCACTGTAATAGTGAAAGGAGGTTCTAAATGTAAAAATGCCTATTGCTATTATTCTCTGCATACAATTATGGAGGGACTATTTCTATATCTTTGACTAGTGAATAATTTGGTCCCACTGAGAAGTGTGTACTTTCCCAGCATGTTGGAAACATCGGGAAGATTACAAATATAAAAGCTGAGAGTGGAAAGAGACCAGCCAACCAGTCAAATGAGCTGAAGTCACTATGCCATGAGATTTTCCACTATAGCCTTGACTCTAAGAAGTCTCTTAAGCATCCAAAGGTAAAGATTGCTACTCTCTGTGTATTGTGGTTTCTAGATAGCTGCAATTTGTTTGGTCAATTCATCTTAATGACATTACAAGATCTTTATCTGGCAATTTGGGTACCCATCTCTCTCCTCTCCCCTTTCCATCTAAACATTTTCGTTAATTCTAGTCTTATCTATAGACTTTTCCACACCTCCTTTCAGCCTGACAAATACTGGACATCTCCTCAGGGACAGAGGTCACTTACTGTACAATCCATCTTCTATACAGCAAAGCAAGTTTTGCAGAATGCAAACTAGTAGCAAGTCTTCCCTGACTACGTTCCTTCACTACTTTCTAATCACTTGCACTATGAACTTCAATGCCCTTATATAGCATCTGCTATAGATTATTCCAGGAGCTAGAAAATCTATAAAATGTTTCAGCAGTGTCTGGCGCTACAGAAGTGTTTGTTAATCTGTTTTTAATCATCTGGCCTTCACTCTTTTTTCCATCTAAAAACATTTTCATTCTGTCATGACCATAGCCTCAAATTTCCAAGCATGCCATGTCATAGAACACCTCTAAGTTTGGCACCAAAGAACTTTTATTTTATTTTATTTTTTATAGAGGAGCTGGTTTGCTACAGGCTAAGACTAAGCACAAGCTTTTCTTTCAACCCCATCTACCCCAGCATTTCAATATCCCTGGGAGCGAATTCCTTCCAATTCAGTGCAGCCAGTCAAAGGCAGCGTTTCTCAGGTTGCTAGCGCCACTCCGGATTAGAATATGCTTGCTTACACATCTCTGGGCCCTAACAGGTAGTTGGCTCCTAGAACATTCTTTGCATCTTTACTCCATCGCTCTAGTCTAGACTAAAGTCTGGCACCATCTGTTTCTCCTGGAGTAAAAAAAAAAAAAAAGTTTAAATAATCGCAGGGTGCAGCCTCCAACTTGACAAAAACGCTTCTTATTTTAAAATATAGGAAGAGGGGCCTAAGAGATAACACAGCAGTGGGGCGTTTGCCTTGCAAGCAGCCAACCCAGGATCTGCGGTGGTTCGAATCCTGGCATCCCAAATGGTTTCCAGAGCCTGCTAGGGGGGCGCTTTCTGAGCGCAGAGACAGGAGTAAGTAACCCCTGGGGGCCGCCGGGTGTGACCCCAAAACCAAAATAAATAAATAAATAAAATATAGGAAGACCCCCCCCCAATTTAGCAGAAAAATAAAAGTTCAGTAGCAATCTGGAGCACTGCCGACGACTTTGGTCCAGCTGATGCAACGTTGAGTCGGGATGCAGGAAAGAGGATGCTCTGATTGATGCTGCATGGGCACCGGGGGAACAGGGGCAGCGTTGCAGGCGGGCACTCGGGGTACCATCTGCTCCCTTTGGGGGGTGACCCGAGGGTCATTTTGTTGCACGCCCGGAAAAATTTCTTGGGGCGCGGGTGGGGAATGCCAGGCTCCCTCCATCCTCCCTCCAGCACCTTCCCGCAGCCTGGGGGCTCCGGGGTCCTCCCGGCTCCTCCCCGAGCGTCACGTGCCCCGCAGGGGGTGATGCTGAGCCCCCAACCCCGCCGCCCGCGCCCCGCCCCAGTCACGTGCCGGGGAGGCTCAGTCCCCGCCCGCCAGGCGCGGGTGAGGGAGGAGGCGCAGCCCAGCCCGCAGGCCCAGCGAGCGCCCCGCACTATGCCGCCGCGGCCCCGCGGCTCCCGGCATGGCGAGGCCCTGCGCGCTGCTGCTCGGCCTGGCCGTGCTGCTGAGGGCGAGGCCGGCGCCCGCGGCCGCCCGTGCCGAGCTCGGCCGCTCCGACCTCAGCCTCATCCAGCAGCAGCAGCAGCGACAGCGGGAGGCGGCGGCGGCGGCCGAGCTGCCGGGCGTGCCGGGGACATTCGCTAACACTGCCACCACCGTCCCCGCTCCAGGTAGGGCTCCGGCGCGCCCGGCCGTGCGGGCATCGGATGCTGGGGGTGAGTGCGAGGAGCGCGCGGGGTTGCAGCCATGGAGAGGGGTCGCAGGTCGGGGTGATTGGTTTTTGGTTTTTGTCACCCCGCCTTGCAATTCATCTCATTGCCCTGGGGACGACTGTTTCTCTCAATTTTCAAATCCTGTAGGCATTCTCTTCTCTATCCTTCCCCCATACTCTCTCTCTCTCTCTTTCTCTCTCTCTCTCTCTCTCTCTCTCTCTCTCTCTCTCTCTCTTTCTCTCTCCTCTCTCTCTCGTCTTCTCGTACACACATTCAATTTTTAAATCCCCTGTAGGCATTCTCTTTTCTATCCTTCCCCCATACTGTTTCTCTCTCCCTCTCTTCTCTCTCTCTCGTACACACACTCAATTTTCAAATCCTGTAGGCATTCTCTTCTCTATCCTTCCCCCATACTGTTTTCTCTCTCTTCTCTCTCTGGTACACACATTCAAATTTTAAACCCCCTGGAGGCATTCTCTTCTCTATCATTTCCCTATTCTCTTCTCTTCTCTCTCTCTCTCTCTCTCTCTCTCTCTCTCTCTCTCTCTCTCACACACACACACACACACAAATTTAAAATCCTGTAGGCATTCTCTTCCCTATCCTTCATACCAAAAATAAAATAAAAATTTTTATTATGCATTGGACACCCACATATCTCTTTTTTTTTTCTTCTCTCCATCTCGCCCCGCCTTGCACTATTTAAATTGAGATCCCTTGGGGGAAAAGACATCTTGATTTATTATTTATTTCTATCTCTTCTGATACCGGGAAGGGTTGCAGGCAGGCCAGAATTCTTGCCTTCCGCAGAAGAAGATGAAAGAGAATAAGGGAGCTAGAGAAGGCGCTATATTTTAGGTGTGTGTGTGGGGGGCAGAGGTAATGGGGGTGGGGGTTCGTGAGAGCGCTAGTGACATGCAGGAGTGTGCAGAAGCCTGGCCGCAGAGAGAATTGAATCACTTGTTAGCAACTTAATGAGGCTTCTGGTTGGTATTCGGCCGAGGTTGGGGAAATGCACGCTAGCTAGGATCGTGGGTTGAAAGTGCTTGGTTTCTCCAAGGAAAAAAACCGCCCCTGTCATATCACCCTTTTTGCTCATGGTTAGCAGAAGGGTGGTTTGGTTTATCCCATTTAATGGCCTCTCCCCGCCTCCACCCTCCATCCCTCCAACGGTAGATGTTGCCTGTTTGGAAGGGATGAAAGCCAGCCACTTCCTAGCAAGCTTGTCTGCAAAACCAAAGGAGTTCTCTCTTCACCTCTGCAGTTGTTTAAAATCACGCCTTACCTACGTTATAACATACGAGGTGATAAAAATGAGATTTTGGGGGTGTTGGTGGGGGGGCTCCAGCAGCTTATTTTTCTACTGCTTGCTCTGCTTCAAAGAGCAGTGCTCTGGCATGCCAGCTGGGATTCATGGCCCAGCCAGAATGATTTAATTTATCAGAGTGCGCTGAGCATAGAATGGAACCACCGAAGTGTGGCGACAAGCATGTGTTTCTGACACTCTCTTAAACCAATTTAACACCCGAGTGTGGCTTAAAAATCCTCACAGGTACAGTGTTGTGGTTCTTGTACCTGGAAGTGCTAACAGTATGCTTTGGTAGAGGCCCCTGTTAGTCTGCAATTTGCTAAACTTTAAATTTAGAGTGGTCGAGAGTCTGTCTTCATTATGAAAGGAATTAGTATGAGTTCATTTTGCGACACAAGTCTTGGGAGAGAATGGTTCGATTTTATGGCTTGCAATATATTTTTATTTTCAAAAAGAATATTAGTTAAGGACCGGAGTGATATAGTATAGCAGATAGGGCTCTTCTTGCCTTGCTTGCTTGGGGGTTTATCTGGGTTTGATTTCCAGTTCCCCAAATCCCCCTATCCCCAGGCCTGCTAGGAGTGATCATGAAGTGCAGAGCCAGGAAAAAATAATGGCGGGTTATGGCCCCAAAGCAACAAAAAACCAAAACAGGAGTTATTAAATAGATTCTGATTATTCATTGGTTGATTTGTGATTACTATGATACGTGAATTTTTGTTTTTCGTTACCTTTCTCCTATTTTGTTAAGAGCTTTTGAATTCCTGTTTTTGTAAATAAGTATCTTTGAAAAGGTGTGTTGGGAAACTGGCATGCTTTGTCTTAATTACACTCTAGATTAGATAGAAGGAAGATACACTATCTAAAGGATCAACCTAAAATTAACATAGAAGGTCTTGTTTCCCTCTGGAACTCTCTAGAACCCTGTGTTCAAGTAAGTCAGTGACAAACAAGAGTTGATGAGTTGAGTTGATGAATCTCACAGTTTATTGGAAGAGTCATATAACACAACTCTAATTGCAGGGAGTTGAAATTTTCCTCTGGGCCCTTTGTGATCTGGATGGAACTAGTCCTCCTGCCCAACCTTTGTTCCTCAGCAGCAGGGATCTTTCCAAGGACATTCATTAATAGGATCATTTCTGCCATGGGTTTTTATTGGCTTCTCATCTCCCACACTGGACTCCAAGTCTCAAAAATTGCTTACAAAGGGGTCTCTAAGGAATTCCCACTCCCAGCTGCCATAGTTCTGACCCTAACTCACGCTCTGTCACCACACTGGTACTCTGTTTTTCCCTGTTTGCAAGTAGCCTGGAAGCTGCATATTGTCATTTTTTTTTTCTACCTGTAATTCTGGAGGAACATTCTGAGCTTCAGGTTTGTCAGGAATCTGAGAGAGACTACGTATAATATTAATCTGCATATACCCTCCTCAATCCTCAACTTTTGCTTTGTTTATTGTTCTGGGACCACATCCAGAAGTCCTTAGGACTTACTCCTGGCTGTGTTCTGGAATCAGTCCTGGTAGGGGACCCAGGCATATATATATTACATGGAATTTGTATTTTGGGATGGAGAAGCATACCCAGCTATGCTTAGGAGTTACT
The DNA here is from genome assembly GCA_004027635.1 of Crocidura indochinensis. Lineage (NCBI taxonomy): Eukaryota > Metazoa > Chordata > Mammalia > Eulipotyphla > Soricidae > Crocidura > Crocidura indochinensis. The sequence continues at coordinate 1,737 of PVKC010044585.1, read as the reverse complement.
TCTGGCTCTGCACTTAGAAATTACTCCTGGCAGGCTTGGGACCATATGGGATGCCAGGAATCGAACTGGGTCAGCCATATGCAAAGAAAAGATCCACTGTGCTATACTTTGGCCCTAGTTTTATACTTTTATCTGTATAAGATTCACTGCATCCATCACTACAATTTCTTACTAATATTATTATTATTATTATTATTATTATATTTTTTTTGGTTTTTTGGGCCACACCCGGCGATGCTCAGGGTTTACTCCTGGCTATTCTCTCAGAAGTCGCTCCTGGCAGACACGGGGGACCATATGGGGAACCGGGGGATCGAACCGTGGTCCATCCTAGGTTAGCGCAGGCACCTTATCTCCAGCGCCACCGCCCAGCTCCTACTAATATTATTTTTAAATGATTTTATTCATATCTGTTTTGTTATCAGATCTTTTTGTGTTTTGTTTGTTTGTTTGATTGATTTTTGGCTTTTGGGCCACACCTGGCTGCACTCAGGGGTTACTCCTGACTCTGTGCTCAGAAATCATTCCTGGCAGGCTATATAGGATGCCGGGGATCAAACCTGAATCTTTCCCGAGTTGGCTTTGTGCAAGAAAAACACCCTGCCACTGTGCTATTCCTCCGGCCCCACTAATATTATCTTTAATTTTTTTGTTTTGTTTTGTTTTTGGGCCACACCCGGTGACGCTCAGGGGTTACTCCTGGCTATGCACTCAGAAGTCGCTCCTGGCAGGCACGGGGGACCATATGGGAACCGGGGGATCGAACCGTGGTCTGTCCTAGGCTAGCGCTGGCAAGGTAGGCACCTTACCTCCAGCGCCACCGCCCGGCCCCTAATTTTTTTTTTTAATTTTAGAAAATGGTCAAATGGGGGGCCGGAGAGATATAGGGCATTTGACTTACATGCAGAGGGATGGTGATTTGGATTCTGACATCCCATATGGTCCCCTGATTGCTGCTGGGAGTGACCCAAAAACCAAAAGTCAAAAAAACAAAGATAAAGAAAAAGAAAAAAGAAAATGGTCAAATGTATTTGTAATGTAACAAATACAAATCTGAAAAAGTCAGCAAAATAATATTGAAAGACAACTTATCACTGAATTTTAACAAAGATCAAATTCTGTTGTTTTGTTAATCAACTCTTCACTCATTTTCATCATGAGGCAGCAAGATACGGTCCATTGAAATGCCTATATCTTTGAAATTTTGACAAATGGATATTGCTATATAACCATCTCTTTTATTAAGATATGGGACATTTATTTTGATCAGTAGAGAAAGTTTGCTGGTCCCAATGAATGCTTGGCTTTTACTCCATGACAACCATTGATCACATTGGTTTTATCATAGATTAGCTTTGCATTTTCTACAAAGTTATTCAACTGAGGGTGATGGAAAGATAGTATAGTAGACATGGTATTTGTGTTGCATGTAGCTGACCTAGTTTTGATCACTGTTACCCCTTATAGTCCCTCAAACATGGCTAAGAGTGACCTCTGAGTATCTACTTCTGTGATCTTCAAAATAAAGGGACTATATACTATATAAATATATTATAAATATGTATAATAAAACATTTAATATATTATTTATATATAAAATAAATTTATATATATATTTATAGACACCCTAAATGCCATACAATAGAATCATATAGGGTATATTCTTTTTGGGTTTTGGGCCAGTGATGCATCACCCAGTGATGCTCAGGGGTTACTCCTGGCTATTCGCTCAGAAGT
>PVKC010044584.1:0-11561 GCA_004027635.1 Crocidura indochinensis | reverse complement strand
CCAGACTCAATCTTCAAAATTAATGACAATACATGAAGGTATTGCTTGTCTGATGCTTCAGGTAACTTTGAATAATAATAGCAAATTTCAATAACAAATTGCTATTAAAAGACAAGTGGATAAAGCAGAGAAGCATAGGGGTGTCAACAAAAATATGAACATTAACCTGCTTTTTGCTTCTTTTCCTCGAACTTTTGCAAAGGAGACAGCTCTATATTATACTGGGGCTGTCTTTTAGAAATAATACTTCTGCACTTATCATCGATAATGTGACTGCCACAAGGAAATTCAGGCCAGTTACAATGCAAGGCAGAAAGCTATCTAAAATATAAGTGTAGGCGTTTCAGCTTGGGTCTTATCTCATTTGAAATTGAAATATGTTTGCAATGCTTGAATGTGGGAAGATTAATTATCACCTCTGTTTCAAAATAAGCAGCAGTAGAAACCCATCACATGAAAATGTGGAAGTGACATTGTCGACAGCTAACAAGAGAGGTTTTCAGCTGGAAAAGGGTGCAAACAGAAACAAATGCTTTTATATGTCTAATCTGCAGCCAAGCCAAAATGGGTATTTGATACTGGCTGAGCTATCTTTGAAAATGAGGACCCTATTTGAGTTAGAACACTAAATGTAACAGGATGAGCTAGGGAGCTCAGCTTTCCATATATTAGTCAATGATTTCACCTCTCTAAAGTCAGAGAAGCTTTCTTTTTTTCTTTTGTTTCTGCTGTTGTTTTGACCTCTATCCAAGAGAAAAACAGTTACAATTGACTGGCAATGTGATCAAATGCAGAGAAATTGATTTCTATATGTTTCCAGTTCCCTCTCTATAAAATGAACATATTAGGCACCTGCTTAACTCAAAGTACATTTGAGCATATTTTGTATTAGTATAAACAATTAGAACAGCATCTGATATGCAATGTGAGATCAATACTTGTTAACAATAGCTATTGCTATGCCACATGTTACAGAAAGACAAAACAAGAAAACCCTTTCTTCCTTCTCATTTTAATAAAGCTAATTCAAATCGCAAAGATTTTATGAGGATAACTTTATTGCTCCTTTAATTTCAATGATTATAAGAAATTTAGTTTGCAACTTTACTCCAGAAAATATTTCTTTTTTTCATGTTCTTCTTCTCTTGAATGTCATTTCAGGAAAACCATAGGTAAAACGGTCTTTTACAAAAGTTTCTTAAGCCATTTGAGCAATGGCTTAACTATGAACCTCAGTCTCAGTCTTGAACCCTTTTGTTAATGACAATTGAATTTAGTAAGTGTGCTGCCAGTAGTACTATAATAATGAGATGAAAAATCTTATAAATTTAATCATTTGCTCCCTCCCTAATATCTATTTTTTCACTTATTTTTTTTCACTATTTTCACAATGACATAAAGCAACCTTTGGAGGTGAGCTTGACCCATTAATCATCACTATAATTTAATATCAAGAATAAATCTGGGTTGTGTTGACACTGTCACAACTCACAAAAATGTACTGATTTTTACCTTGCTTATCTTCATTCTATAACTTTGCAAGAATTTTTGCCACCGCTGAAGGGGGTGGAAGGAGAAAAAAATGTGAGAGAAGCTCTTTGTGAAATGGCAACTCGAGTCATTGCCATTGAGAGTGTTTCCTAAATTCCCAGGCAAGCTCTTTCAGAGCCACTGTAAGCCCTTGAAAGACAATTATTTTTATGAAAGTCAAACTTCCTTCTATAGGACTTACATCTTTGACAAAAAGTAATGATTCTTAAGGCTGGGGTATTGCCCGCTATCTTGATTTTGCTGGTACTGAAAGAGGCAAACAAAGTCAGCCTGATTGTTTTAGGTTTGGATTAGTCTGCGTGTAAAGAAACATTTTAGAAGACTTATTTTGACTATCAAAGTGAATCGATATGACAGCAGTCGTCAAGGGAAAATGTGCACCATGCAAACACACAAATATTCCAAAGCAACCAGCTCCTGGTACTTTGCAGTAGCACATTAGAGGGGAAATTGCTTCCTTGAACATCAGTGGTTCCAAGTTACTTAGTAAGAGGCACAGGCATTAAGTGCCATTCAAGATGATATATAGGCCATGAAGTGTAAATAACTTACAGCATATAGTCTCATTGTATTATCCTATGGTTCAATACACATGACCTGTGAAATTATTCACTGATGGGCAGATTGTGGTCAGTGTGGTCCAAATAAGTTAAAAAAGAGAGTAATCATAGTTATCAAATTGAGCAAAAATAAACTAACATGAAAAATACATACTCCAAAGTAAAATTAATGAATAAACTGTGATAATATTTACTCACTGAAAGATTTACAGTTCAGCTCACCAAGCAATAGCTCTGATTTGTGAATGAAAATCTTCCAAAACCATTCTGATTATATTATGAAATACTGCCTTAGATTTGTCGTTCAGATTAATGAATTCCCATTAACCTGGCATGAGAACTGCATGACTTCTCATCAAAATGTGTGAACCTAAAAATGGATTACTACTACTCCTTAAAAATAATTAAAGTTCTATTTAATAAGTTCAAATGTTCTATGATTTCGATTTTCCAAAATAAATTAAATATTCCAATATTTATTATGATAATCTAGTGATGTCTACCTACACACAATTTGCACCTACAATCTCTTTTTCTATATAAAACTAGAGCAAAATATAACTACTCACATTGGCATGAGTAAGTATTATTTGATAATCACACTTCCGATAAGCTTGTTCCCAGGAAGTAGACACACTTCTCTATGATATTTTTCGAAATTATACACATAAGAACAAAACACAGTCCTTTCTTATGTTTTAAAAAATTTCGAGATCAAGTATTCAAAATATTTTAAAGCATATTTATATCTAAATTTCTTACACTAGTTTTGATTCCTTTATCAGGCAATAAAAAATAAGATATGTATTATTACAAGAAACAAAAATTACAAAATCAATGTAATAATGTAAATAACATGTAATTCATTTTGTCTAATAAATATTTTTAAGATATTTAAGGCACACGCTGTAAGACTTACTAAGGTAAACTTTATCATACTGAATAGAACCTCACTTCCTTCTCAACATAAGTAGCTGATCTTGAAGCTGATCATCATTAGGAGGAATGGCTTATATCAGCAAGGAAAATAATTATATAAAATTTCAAAGTTAAAAAAATTTCTCCTATAATATTTTGATAAAGGAGCCTAATTCTGTTGTCTTTATAGACATTCTCTTCATTTAAAATCAGATAATCCCAGAACTTATAAAAATGTGCTTTATTCACAGACGAGAAAATGTATTTCAAGTGGTAGAGTACTTGACTTGCTTCTGTGAGGTCTTGGATTAATATGTGCTGCCTCATTCAGCTCCTCTGTGAATGATAGCTGACACAAAAAGAAGCTTTGTCTGTGAGATGGAGTACCATATTGCTCTTAGACTAGGGAGTCCAAATAAAAAAGGCCATATCTGATTGTCTCTGACAATCATGGCATCCCCCAAAATGTGTCAACTTGGCATTGAAATCCTATTTGTTACTCAAGAGTACCATTTTACCCTTAGACCTAGAAGAGCAAAGATATTATACTATGCTCCACAGCAATGCCTTTCTTCACTAATTCTTACCTCACCCTGAGTTTACAAAGCCACCATAACTAACTCTAGTCACAAGTCATTACACAACAGCACACAAAAAAACACCTCAATATTGTCTATATCACACTGGGAAAGAAACATATGATCCCATCACACTTAGTAAGCAAAGAAGGTAGATTTGGAGACTCAACCAATAATAATTACCTGTAGAACATGCCTAATAAAGACTAAGAAAGGAATTGTTGAGAATGTTCAAGGAACTCAAGGAAACCAATGAAATGGACAGACAATAAAACACAAGAGGACATGATAGCAGAAAATAAAACACTTTAGACAGAGCTGAAATACTTGGTAGGCATAATGAAAACCTCACTGGAAAATCTCCCCAACAGAGTAATAAATGCTGATGAGAGAATCAGTGAGCATAAACAGCAAAATATGGGGGAAATATGATAAATGAACAGTTGACAAGGGAAGTTTTGGATGAGTTCAAGGGAATTAGTTTAAGAATCAGCAGTGTCCTAAATGGCTAGGAAGATAGCTCCTATGGAAAAGCAATAGTCAAAAAAAAATCATTCATTCCTGAAATGTTCTCAGAGATGGAGAGTGCATTCACTCAAATTCTCAAGGCCTTAAGGCTACAAAATAGGAAGATTCAAATCATAAATACTCCAATACACATCCTAATAAGAATAATGTTAAGCCCATAGAGAAAGATAGTACACAGAACAGAAAGACGAAAGAAAGATATTATATACAAAGAGCATTCTTAAATAAACATATTATTTAAAATAAAAAAACAGAATTACAACAAATTTACCAAAGGAAAAACCTGCAGTCCCCAAAACAATACTGTGATACAGTAAAAATAATCAATGAAAAAGACACATAGCCAACAATACTTTACTCAGCCAGTCTCTTCCTCATATTTGAACAAATCATCTACAACTTCCTGGACAAACAACATTTCAGGACTTCATAGATTCAAAACTATCTTTACAAGAAAAGCTAATGGGCTTACTTTAAAACAAGACTAATCCTACAATTGTACCAAACTCCTATAAAAAAGACAAAAAAAATGCCATGACAATAATTTCTCTCAATGTTAATGGGCTAAATACACCAATAAAGAAATACAGAGTGAATGAATGGACTAGAAAATTGCACAAAACATTCTGTTCTCTTCAAGAAATGCATTTGAACACTCCAGTGGAGAAAATAGATCAAAGTCAAAGGTTGGAAGACAATTCTTGAATGTGAAGACTTTCACACAATATCAGGGATGGACATAACGGAAACCAATGATTCAGGCAAAAAGGTTAAAATAGAGTTAAAACCATATCTTAACGGTCAAAGAGTTGCCCATCAGGAAAAACTCACAAACATATACTCACCTAATAAAGAATACACAAAATTCTTAATACAACTTCCAATAAAACTAAAGAAAGACATTGTGAGAAACATTATTTCAAGCAGAACTCGATAGATGTTTAAGACTTTCTCAATAGATTAGACTAAAACTCAGTGACAAACTACTTGACTTGAAGAAAAAAATGAAGAGAGGAGTATAGTAGATACATATCAAATTCTCATCCCCTAAAGCCAAAAAAACTTTCTTTTCCAATGCTCACAAAACACTAAACAAGATAGAACAATTACTGAGACACAAAACATACCTCCATAAAAGACAAGGGATAGAAATGTTATCAATTATCTTCTCATACCATTATACACAGAAAATAGAAGTTAATCACAAAGATATGTTGTAACAAGACAAATACATGAAAACCAAACAACTCACTATTGTAAAACTAAAGGTCAGAGATGAAATTAAAGAAGAAATGATTCCTGCATTCATAGTTGAATGCATACATGACTTAACAGAAATTGTGAATCACAAAAAATAGTATTTAGAGGAAAATTCATAGCTAAACAAGCACTCCTCAGGAAGGAATAGAAGGGAAATTTAAATAGTATCATTGCACAACTTGGGATATTTGAGAAAGACCAACAAAAGAAACCCAAAGGAAACAGGAGGGAAGAAATAATTAAACATGCAGCAAAAATCAATACACTGACTCCTAAAAAATATACTAAAATATCAAAAAAAAAAAAACCCATAGAGCTCTGCTGCTCTGGTAATGGCCAAGTTCACCACTCAACCATAGAGATCTCCAGAGATGTCAAACTGATCTAAACAGTCCAGTTTCTGGACTGGCATCTTCAGGACTTCTAGGGAGTGAGTGTTGTCACCCTCCACAACCTTCTTGTATTTCCTGAAGTTCTGGCCACTGAAACCACACCACACCCTCCTGTCTCCTTTGGCTTTTATTTTGGTCTTTCTCAAATTTCTCAAGTTGTGCAATGATACTATTTAAGTTGATCTTTCATTCCTTCCTAATGAGCAAAGGTTGGCCACGTTGCTGCCCAGTCAAAACTATGCCACCTGCTACCCATCACCACAACCCCAGAACTAACAACTAATGTTTTACTAATGACTTGGCTTTAGCATGTAAGTCCTGAACACTGCAAATTCACCAAAATGACAAAAATTTCAAATATGTTAGTATTTGGGCTGATATCTCCAGGACTTTTATGGAGTTCGTGTAGGCAAACTCCCCTCACAATCTTGTACTTCTAAAAGATCTATAAACAGAAACCATATCCCCCAGAAAAATCACAATATTAGCCATAGAGCATGACAACCCCAAATTTTTTCAATACTGTCATCCCACTAGTAGCACACCAATAGACATCAATTTGGAATCAAAGCTATCTAATGTTAAGCAACAAAACAAATAACAGAAAATCATTGAGTAACAAATCTCTGACAATGACTTATGACCTCATTGCAAGATATATTACTTTCCTTATACTATAATTTAAAAAATAATTTTATATCAACTTACCTCTAAAAGAACAAAAATAAAATCTTTTATTTCATGGCTACCTTGGGGGTAGATCCATGAATGCATATTAATATGGAAACAGTGGTGGTAAGAATTTTACATTGGTGATGGGACTGGTTTTGTAACAAAAGTTTTATGAACCACTATGTAATAAAAGGTCTTTAAATAAATAATATGTGCATATGTATATATAAATTAGGAACTGGTTCTTTAAAAAAAAACAAAACTATTAAATTAGTAAGACCCACAAAGAAAGAGAGAACCCTATTAAATTGAATCAGAAATAAAACAGGGCATATCATAATACATATCACATAAGTTCAAAGGATCATCAGAGCTTATTTTGAGAATCTTTATGCCACAAAAAAGAAGCTAAAAGATATGGATAAAAGATTGAACTACTGTAAATTCCCAAGTTTGAATAAAGATTACTTAAATACCTAAACAGACTTATTGCTATCAAGAAAATTAAAATTTTAATCAGAAGTCTTTCCTAAAATAAAAGCCCAGGCCCAGGTGGATTCACTATTGATTTTTTCGAACCTTTAAAGAGGGCAAACTGTCAATAGTTTTCAAATTCTCCTAAGAAAATAAAGAGAAAGAAGAGAACATTCTCCAAAAGTCTTTATAAAGCAAATATCACCCCAATACTAAAATAATAAAAATAGAAACACCACACACACACATACACATACACACACACACAGAATACAGGCCAATATTCTTGATGAACAGAGATGCAAAGATTCTCCACATAACACTAGCAAATAAAATCTAACAATATATATAAAAAAACATACACAATAACCATGTATGACTCATCATGAGCATGCAAGTATGGTTTAATAGGCAGAAGGTAATCAATATAATACATCATATCAAAGAAAGAATAAATATTCAAAAATTAAAGAACCAATTTATAACACTCCTGTTTGGTTTCAGTCTAAGTACAATATATAGCAAATAACATGAATAAGATAAAGATGAAGATTAAATCTTATTCCTTAATAAGTAAAAAAGATATTAATCTCCACATTTAAAGAGTTTGTTATGGGGCTGGTGTGGTGACTCAGAAGAAGGGCATTTGCCTTGCACGTGGCTGACCCAAGATGGATCACAGTTCAATCCCCCAGTGTCTCATATGGTCCCCCAAGACAGGAGCGATTTCTGAGCACATAGACAGGAGTAACCTCTGAGCATCACCAGCTGTGGCCAAATAAACATAGACAAATAAATAAATGGTTTGTTATGGTTAGCCAATGAAAAAGTTATAGCAGGACACATTGATGAAAAGTTTCATTGCATTAAAAATATTTTAAATGATTAGCTTATGGCAAATTATAAAAAAAGAGATACAAAATTTAGAAAATCACATTCCAATTTTCAAAAGCAATAGTAGGAGGTAGAAAATAGAAAAGTCTTTTGCTCATTTAGGAGTATTTTTTATCACATAATTCTTTATATAACCAAACAACAAATCAAGGATTAGTTAGGATGTTTTAGTCATGCAGAGGATCTAAACTTTTACTTTCTTTCTAACCACTCTGTGTTAACAACTGGAGCAGATGCTTTAAAAAGTAAAAGTAAAACTGGGGAAAGAAACACTATCCACAAAACAGAGCAAAGGTCAGCAAAAGTAGCCAAGGAAATCACTAAAATATTGAAGCAAAATCACAATGCAAATATACAAGACCAAACAAACCATCAAGTTATGCTTTTTTTTTTTTGCTTTTTTTGTGGGAGGGCCATACCCATTAGATGCTCAGGGGTTACTCCTGGCTAAGCCCTCAGAAATCGCCCCTGGCTTGGAGGGACCATATGGGATGCCAGGAGATCTAACTGCGGTCTTTCCTTGACTAGTGCTTGCAAGAGAGACACCTTACCTCTAGCGCCACCTCACCGGCCCCAAGTTATGTTTTAATCGTAATATGAAATATCATGTCAAAGATATTCTTAAGCAAAATGTTGAAGCTCAAATATGTTTATTTCACCCCCATGAGTAGATCTCATTTTCTACTCTGACAAAAAGATCGTGGAATATTTAATACTTATAGAAAAATTTCACAGAGTAAAGATTATCTTTAATTTTTTGAAAAACAGTTCAGTGAGAAATATTACTTAGAAGCTTTGGTAATAGTACAGCAGGTAGGGTTTTGCCTTGCATGCAGCTGACCCAGATTGATCCCTGGTGTCCCATATGGTCCCCTAATCCCACCAATAGTGATTCTTAAGTTCAGAGCCATAAGTATGTTCTAAACACACCACTGAGAGTGACCCAAAAAGAAAAGGGAAAATATTATTCAAGATTTACTATGAATTTTGTCATTGAGTATTATTAATAGTCTAAAATGACTACAAAATTTTTGTAATGAAAAAATGTATGTATCTTTGCTGAAAGGTTCAAAAAAAGAAGAGTGATGTTTTAGAGACAATGCTTACATTGAGTCCGATTTTTTTTCTTTACTAAGCTAACAATAACATATAATTTCATCTATTATTAGAAGCTAAGTTTATTTGAGTTTAATCATTAATTAGAAAGATAAATTAGTTATTGGTAATGGCATTGATCTAAAAATTGTTGGGGCCAGGGTGATAGCATGAAGGTAAGGCATTTGCCTTGCATGCAGAAGATCAGTGGTTCAAATCCTGGAGTCCCAAATGGTCCCCTGAGCCTGTCAGGAGTGATTTCTGTGCAGTGAGCTATGAGTAACCCCTGAGCACTGCAAGGTGTGACTCAAAAACCAAAATAAATAAATAAATAAATAAATAAATAAATAAATAAATAAAATTTATTAGAAATATGGGGAAGAGGACAAGAAAACAATAGCTATTTATGATAAATCTAAGTAATTTTAAAATAGCATATACATACATGTGTGTGCAAAGCTGCATATGTATGAATGTATGTGCATACATTATATTTTGAGAGAAATATTTAATTCTGAAAAGCAAAATATACTAAATTAATTATATTATAAATTAAATATTAACAGATTAATTATTCAATGTAGTAAATTATGAGAATCATACAAATAATAGAATAACAAAATAAGTGACAGGAATATATATAAAAATATTTTTATAAATGATAAAAATTTAAAAACCTTTAATTAATAAAATTTAATGAAATATAATTCATAATAAAGATAAATTATTTGAGCATTATGGTATTCAAAAGGATCCTAATATTTCTCATGCTCCTTATATGATCAAATAAGAAAACTAGTGCAAAGACTTTCACAATCTTTAAAAATTTACCTTTATAGTCAAGTGTGATTATTGCAAAATATTATATCACTTGATACTTAGAGCTACTAACTAAATCTGGTACTCAATGTAAAGTTCTTTTCTCTGTCATTTTTAATATCTCTATTTAAACATCTTTATTACAAATAAAGGTAATAAAATTTTTGTTGTAGAAAATTTCCATATTTTGAAGTAGATTGTAGTTGGGTTTCAGTCATTTAAGAGCACACCCCTTCACCAGTGCAACATTCCATCACCAATGTCCCAAGTCTCCTTCCTCCCCACCCCACCCCTTCCTGTACTCTAAACAGGATTTCTACTTCCCTCATTCATTCACATTGTTTTGATAGTTCTCAGTGTAATTATTTCTCTAACTGCATTCATCACTTTTTGTGGTGAGCTTCATGCAGTGAGCTAGATCTTCCAACCCTCCTCTCATGTCTCTGAGATTTATTGCAAAAATGTCTTTCATTTTTTTTAAAACCGATAGATATTTGAGACTATTCAGCATCTATCTCTCTCCCTCTGGCTTATTTCACTCAGCATAATAGATCCATATACATCCATGTATAGGAAAATTTTATGACTTCATATCTTCTGATAGCTGCATAATATTTCATTGTGTATATGTACCACAGTTTCTTTAGCCATTCATCTGCTGAAAGGCATCTTGGTTGTTTCCAGAGTCTGGCTATTGTAAATAGCACTGCAATGACTATTGTCTGTATCTTAATGTTCATAAGAAATATTTCATAATTTATCCAAAAGTAAAAAACTAAACATTATAGTGCTTTCTTTTTGGATTCATTAAAATAAGGTATGAAAGAAACCAGTTTGCTTGCTTATGTCAATAATGGCAGATTTGTGGATTTGAAAACAGACTTTGATAGACAACCCTCCAATAATCCTTGGCCTACCTACTTGGCACTATTGCAAGACAAAGGAATTCACTCAGACAGCCAGAAATTACATTTATAAATAAAACATGTGACCTGAATTATAAGGACTTAGGTTTAGATTAAATGATGATTATAAATGCTCCAGATTTAAGGGTGGAAAGAAAAGTTAAGAACTCATAGTCCTCAGTAATTAATGGCATAAATTTATGTTAGAAAATATATTTGAGTATACAGGGTTGAAGTCAATGTTAATCAGATGGATCGGAAAACCAGCAAACTGCCCTGTACCATACAGACTCTCTTGTACCACATTACAGACTTATTCAAATTGAAATTGTACTATTTGAAGGCATGGAAAGCATCATTATAAAAGACATACAAAATGCTTGACACTACTTATAATTTCCATATTTTTGTAGTAGAAACTTAAATTTATTCCTTTCTTAATTAAAGGAAGGTGAGGACTTGAAAACAATATCCTATTTAAGTAATATGCCCCAGAGGCACTGGGCACTTTGAGAAATTTTTGACTAAATACTTTTTTTCATTTGAAGCTGCTAAATATATTTCTCTTTCTTTCCTATGCTCCCCTTTCTCTTCTTCCCTTCCTTTTTTTCTCTCCCCATTCTCCTCTGCTCAGTTCTCAAGGCTGTAGGCAGATCTTGTTAGCTTGTTCAATTTTAGAAATTGGTTTATTTTCCTTAGAGTCTCAATTTTTCTTTATCTTTATTTAAGCTTTGTTCAATAGCTTAATGGCCACCTCTATTAATCATGCTCAACACCCACCAAATCTGAGCTCTGTAACTTGCATGTTATTTTTAAATGATTGGCATTTCTGTAGCTGGCAAGCTATAATAATGATGTCTATGGGAAGTAATATGAAATGAGGCAAAGGATTCTAGAACTGTTAGGGATTATGTG
>PVKC010044583.1:0-11563 GCA_004027635.1 Crocidura indochinensis | reverse complement strand
AAAAAAAAAAAAAAAAAAAAAAAAAAAAAAAAAAAAGTGAAATGGGGTGGTTGTGCAAATCTCTTGAGGGAAGTGAGCTGGTTGGTAATCTCTTCCCAAAGTCATGGAAGTATTCTGTTTTCAGGATGGTCAAGATCATGATCTCTCAACCAACAGCATAGTCTCAGAATCTGCAGGAAGCTGAGGTGGCCTCAAATCATCATTGCCCAGCGCAGAATGCCTCTTTCCCTGCCAGATACAGCCCAGGAATAATCCTAAAGTACAGAGCCAGGAGAATGCCCTCAGCTCTGCTGGGTGTGGTCCAAACCGTTTGCCCCTTTCCCCTATGAAAAGACAAGGAAAGGAGGTAACCCCCTCAACAAAGCCCAATTTTCTCTTTCTGAGAGGGAGATTATAAATATTTCCCTAAGACTGGGGAAATAATCAGCTGGTAAGGCACTTGACACAGATTCAATTCCTGGCATCCTACCTGGTCCTTGGGAATACCACCAGGAATGATTCCTGAGTAGAGGAGAGTCAGGAGTAACCCCTGAGCATTACCAGTGTGGCTCCAAAATAAAGAAACAAGCAAACAAATAAAGAATCCCTAGCTACTGTTAGGATTAAAGAGACCCTGAATGTGGGGAGGGTGGGTGGGTCCCTGCACAGAGTTTCTTTCTGTTCCAAATCTTTTCTTTATTTCCTCTACCTAGTAAGTCCAGTACCAACCCCAGGGGAGGAGTGCATGTTTTCCAGAACATTACACAGGACGTGGTGTTTGGGGTGTGTGTCTGTAAGAGTCACGACAGAATTTTATTCAATGTTAAGGAAACACTTTTCTCGCTTTTTTGAGAGTCCTCAAAAGAAAAAAAAAACTGAGCAGAGGCTTTGCTCAGTGGCTGAGAGAACAAAGAGGAAGCTGTCCAGAATCCCATAATTCACAGCCCTCTTGTCCAAGAGCAGAGTTTTCCACTTGGGGAGCCCCCTGCACTGAGCTCAGGAATGGACAGTCAAGAGCATGGACAAGAGTCCAAACCTTTCCACTCCATATCCTTATCAGGAAAGGGACATTAATGAAAATGATGGCCTCACTTGTATTCAAGGATTCCCACTTCTCCATCCTCATGTTTTTGTCATCCCACTCAAGTTACCTTCTTCCAAATTCCACCTCCTCCTCTAAAGATCCTGCCCAAAACTACAGTTACTCTTTTCTTTTTTTCAGTCAACCCCTTATATCTTCTCCCAAGTCATAAATTGATTTTACATTTAAATTTTTAGAATGAATGACATTGCAAAAATGTACTAGTTTAACCATCATCATTATTCCAGTAGAATTATGAAATAAAGATCTATTACATGAGATATGGTTCTAAGAAATTAGAGTTACTGTGTATAATAAATAATTCAAAAGGCAGGGTCCTTTTCTCATACAGCACAGAATTCTGAGACATCAAGCTAAGAAATTGCCAGAGGTTATGGAGCAATAAACTGGACCCACAGAATTTTATTCTGCAGATAATTTCCTAACCCTCTAGATAAGAAGTTCTTAAACTTATTTTAAGGAAAGAAGCCCCCAACCCCACAAGGATTATCTACCTTCTTTAAGTGAACAAATAGAAGGTGGCCCTGATTGTACCAAAGAGTCTAAAACCCTTAGAAGTGGGGGACAGGCCAGGGATACAGCCTACTTCAAGAAATACTGCTGTTGCATTAACTTCTTAATGGTCCCCATATGCATAATACAAATTGGGGATATGGAAAATGTTGGCAGCAGTCAAAAGATTCTGAACATCGAATGACCAATTTTAAACTCAAAGTTGAAATAAATGGTAGGTGCTTGTGCCAGCTCACCCAGGACACAAAGTAGCTTCCAGTGCAAAACAAAAAAAAACAAAAAACAATTAAGGGTTGCTCTAACTAGTAGGATCTCTTCCTGGAAAATAAAGAAAACCTGCTCTATATTTTCCACTACAGATTCCAATCTTGATTACAATCTCTCCTCCCTATGTCTTCTCTGATGCTCATGTTTGACACCCTGGCACCTTCCACCTAGATGAAGAGATTATTATTATTTCTGTAGAGTTTAATGTGTGGGAGGCTGCAACCAGTCTATGTGCCAATGAAGAGACCAGACTTGCAGCCTACAAGAAAAAGTCAAGAAAGAATGACTACTGTTTTATGGAGTAAGAAATTGTTTCTAGGCTCCTTACTGATTCATCTGTTCTTGTTGGGACCACACTGAGGACCCCAGAGAATTGCTGCTTAGTTTTTGTGGTGTCTGCGATTGAACCCAGAGCCTCACACATGCAAGACCAGTGCTCTACCGCAGGTTTGGACTGCTACTTATTTTAAAAATATTTCTACGTGAAATACTCCTCTATGTAAAGAATATTCCCCCTAGGAGCCAGCCACCTTGAAGTTTTCAAACTTTGTATAAATAGAGCCCAGTTGGAAAAATACCATGTGAAGAGTTTATTTATTTAAAAATGTTATGATTTTATTTCTTTGGAAGACTCCATCCCTTGAGAATAGCACTGTAAAGATGAGCTCACACACAAAAAATAAAATAAATAAATAAGATCCCAATCTAGATAAATAAACTCAGGCCTTCTACCACAGCTCCTACTTTCAATAAGCCCATTGATTCTCTCTGGGGCAGACATGCGGCTCATCAACACTCAGAGAAAGTTTGTGTTCAGACCTGCGTTGGGAGGATGACTCAGCCAAGGTGCATTTCCTCTCTGCCCCCGCAGCACCTGAAGATCTGTGCAAAAGAGCAGAAGGACAGGTTTATGCCCAGATAAACCTCACAGATTATTCTCACTGTTCTAGAAGAAAGATAGTAAAGGCAAAAAAAATGTTAAGATTCAAGCAGGTAAGCAATAACTTTGGAAAACAAGAGCTGCCTGCCTGGATCCATGGCACATGGCACTTAAGGGCAAGCGCTTCTCAAATCCTGAGCTTACAGGTAGGGAAAGAACAAATTGTCCATTCTTCTCAAAAGGAAACTCTTCTTGATTTTCACCAGAAAGTCTAAGGCAGAAAATCAAGTCACCAGCCCCATCAGCAGTAGCAAGTACAATGTGTCCTTGGAGACTTGTTTGCAAACACACATCTCTTGGGACTGTTTTACAGACACTCTTTTCTGTTTCTTCCGTTTCCTTCTAAATGAGTCCTATTCTGAGCTATGGTTTGGACACTGGTGGAAAGTAAACACATTCTAACAGAGGCCAAGAGATTTATCTGTGGAGAAAATACTTAAATACTAGACTTGATGTCTCTGGGCCTGCTGTACCAATGCATAATGAAAGAGACCAGGAAGCCTGATGGGTTGCAGGGTGTGTGGATCCAATTACTCTTTGTCCTCACAAAAGATAATAGGGGCCACTGGCTAACAGTTTCACTGCTGAGAGGCTGAGAATATGGGTTCCTAATTACATGGTTGGTATAATCAACTGCTCTGCTTCAAGGGAATGGTCAAAAAGGGGACCTCTGCTTCCCATAGCCAGGCCACACTATGTTATACAATCCAGATGGGGTCCATTACTCATAGCCATGGTCAAGGGATGTATACTAGCTAGTCCTTTCTAATGATATGTGCTGTGGTCTATTTTCATTCACGTGCTTTTTTTTAAAAAAATCTTTTTGCTTGAGGTACTATGATTAAAAATGATGTTAATAGGGGCCAGAGGGGTGGTGCAGGCTGAAAGGGATCTGCCTTGCATGTGCTAGCCTAGGATGGACCACAGTTTGATCCTCCGGCGTCCCATAAGATCCCGCAAGCCAGGAGTGATTTCTGAGCACGTAGCCAGGAGTAACCCCTGAGTATCACCAGGTGTGGCAGAAAAAAAAACAAAAAAAAAATGATGTTAATAATGGTTTCATATACATCATTCCAGCACCACACCACTCATCAGTATACATACCTTACTCTCCTAAAGTCTCCAAGCTACCACCATCTTCAATCTGCCACCCTCTCAAATTCAATTCTGTGCAAAAATTCTCCCATTCTAATCACCTGCTCTTTAGCCTCTTCAATAAATTTGTGAGGCAAGTACTACTATTATCCCCAATTTTTATATTTAGAAATTGAAACACAGAGGTGAATAATTTTTTATGGAAGATCAAAGACTTTCTCTGACAGCTCAATTTCAGAACCTACACCACTGATCATGGCTGTATGACAGTGCTCTTTTTTTTGTTTGTTTTTGATATTTGGGTCACATCCAGTGACACTCAGGTTATGCACTCCTGGTTATGCACTTAGACCTTATACCCTGAACATTGGCATAATGATTTGGCTTAGGCCTCAGAAGAATGGGCATCGCCCACACACGCCTGAATAATGGATACCATTTATGGGAACAACCACAATTGTCTATAACATTACCAGAATCCAAGCCTCTACCAGGGAGGACCTACCACTGCTTAGGCATTGACTTATTCCAAAGAGTGCTCTCAACACCCAGACGAATCAGCAACAGCCTGCTTGCAGGGCAGATCGCTCCACATTTAATGGTATGCTGAAACTAGAGAATGCTCCACATCAGCCTGACATTGATGAAAGAAATGCACAGAATCCAGAATCTTTAAATATAAGAAGCTGATATCAATAGTAGCTAAAGTGTGAAAAAGTTTCATCGGGACCACTGAGAATGACTCGGGTTGGACAGACAGGTATACCTGGAACCCAGAGTCGGTCTTATGCCAATAAACTTCTGGGGTGAAGCCTTTTTGTAATCAGGCCAAGGATTTTTTTTTTTCCGTTTTCCCCATATCTTTCTGGACCTATGCAAACAATGGCAATTGCCACTATCACACCTTTACTATATTTTTTTACTCTTATCCTTTAAGGAAAAAAATGCAATTTACTGAACTTAAATACAAATAACTGTAGTAGAATGCCTATCTCGAATACAGGCAAGGGGATGGGAAGGGAGGAGGGAATGTTGCACTGGTGAAGAGGGGTTTTCTGTTTGTGACTGTAACCCAACTATGATCATGTTACTTAAATAAAAATATTAAAAAAAATAAAACCGTTCATAGATAAAACACTGGGAAATAGATGTGCATGTTACATGTGTATACTTTATTTGCAGTGAAAAAATTTCTATAAATTCCCATTTAAAAAAAAAAGAAATCGTTCCTGGCTTGGGGGACCATATGGAAGGCCAGGGATCGAACCCAGGTCTGTCCTGAGTCGGCCACGTACAAGGTAAACGTCCTACCACTGTGCTATCACTCCAGCACCTATACCAGTACTCTTGACTGGAGTAGATCACTATTGTTTTTATATTTAAAAAATGTAGTTCTGGCTCTAATAAATCTGTAGAGGGCTTCTTCCCTCACTCAGCCCACCTCAGTTTGTGTAATATCTCTTTGTTTGTTTTAATTTTATTTTATTAAAACCATTGTGATCTACAAAGTCCTCATAGTTGAATTTCTGATATACAGCAAATCAGAGTTATTTCTACCACCAGTGTTGACGAACCTCTCTCCACCAATGATCCCAGAGTGCATCCTATACCACCACCCTCTACCCTCAAGGCTTGCCAGTATAACAGATTGTTTAGATTGTTAAAGTTAGGTCTCATGATTATACTGTTGACTTTGAGTTGGATACTTGGATATTTAGTTCTGTCCTTTATATTTCCAGATGCATCTGAGACCACCTGGCCCCTAGTCCCCATCCTTTCTTTTCCTTTCTTAATTGTATATAAAAATGCCGAAATATACGATAAAACAAAATAATCTGTGTCCCAAGGTTCTGTGAAAAAGGCAGGAGCCTTCATTTAAAAGATAAAAAAAGAAAAAAAATGGAGGAGAGTGGCAGCTTTTCGAATGGCACAGCAAAAGTTGGGGAAAATAAAAAGGAAAACCTTTAGCCTAAAAACAGGGAGACCCTGCCCATGAAACAACCTGCCCTAAGACCAACTAAAGGCTCCAGGTATACTAAATTTGTCTAATCAAAAGGACTGATAGTCAATGGATTTTTTTTGCCAAACATCCAAGAGCCATTCAACTAATACAACACGTCTTGAATGTGAAAGTCCCTGGGTCTAATCACTGCCACTGCATAGGGCCTGAGCACCACTGGGTAGGATCCTGATAGTCTAAGTATTGCCAGAGATTGTCCCACAACAATATTTATTTGTCTGGGCACCATATCTGGATCTGTGCTTAAGGATTATTGATGGCGGGATGCAGGGGACTATTTGGGGGAACCAGTATTGAAGTTGGGTCAGCTGCGTGCAAGAGAAGTGCCTTACTATACGTTTGCTCCAGATTCAACATTTAAACTTTTTAATTATTAAATAAAATACATTCACAAAGAGCAGCAGCAGAAGTGATAACCCTGTGGGTAAGTCGTTTGCTTTGCACGTGGCCAACCTGAATTAGGTCTCTGGCATCTCATATGGTCCTATCGTCCGGTCCATAAGCCTTACAGGAGTAATTTCTGACCACAGTGCCAGAAGTAACTCCTGAATGTTATCAGGTGTGGCCCCAAAATGAAACAAAATGAAAAAAATATTCACAAAAACCAAGTGCAACTAGTTCTGGGTTGCATTAGATGTGAGCATCAAAGCAGTTTCTGTAACTCTGCTAGCAGAAGGTCTCACTGTCCCCACTAAATTCAGTATTGGTAAGGGCAGTTCTTCCCAGAAATACAGATATTCCTGCTGGACAAAGTCCTCTCTAAGGATTACAGAGCCAAGGGTTCTATGGCTGAGTGGCCACTCAAAACAGACCCCAATAGTGCTACTGCTTGATCAGAACTCAGATAAGTAACTCACTCAAGTAAATAGGTACTTCCTCCTTAGGAGGAAAACAAAACAAAGAGGTGAGCCCCCCACCCAGCAGAAGAAGCACAACTCACAACTGTGTAGTTTCTTCTACGAGCAGTTTATAGCCATTTAAAAATTCAGACTTCAGTCATCACTTTCCTCAAGCTAAGGTCTACATGATTTACCTACAAGAGTTGAAAATAGGCCTGAATGAAAAGAACTATAAGTCCAGTGATCACCTATTTAGATTTTTCCTTCAACTACTAACTTCACAGGAACTCCTGGGGCTTGATAAGACTTCTGGGTCATATCATGCCAGGTTGCAAAGGGAGCAAGCAATCCACAGCAGGATGCATTGACCAGAGGTAGTCGCTCAAGACATTGATATCTAAACAAAATGGCAGAACTCAGCCTGCTGTTTCTAGTTCCAATAGTAAAAGATAAATAAATTACATTCTGGTCTATGGGGCTTGTCAGGCAAAAAGCTACATGTTCAAGGGGTATTAGTTTTGTATCTTCATCATGTTGCATACCATGTTTTTTATTTTCCTATAGAAAAAAATGAAACATAGATTTCAAAACTAAATTTTAACTCTGGAAGAAACAACTTAAATCAAATGTTTCCTCTGATGTAGATCTAAAAGAATACAAAAGGGGGTGGGGCAAATTAAAGCTTTCTTATAAACCATGAGCTTCCTGTTGCAGGTTCTCCTCTGCCTTCCAAACTTAACTGACCATGATAAAGAACTGAGATATAGTTATGTGGTATGCTCTAAGTTTTAAAAATTATGAGTTGAGAATATTTTTTCCTATAAAAGAAAAAAACAAATGAAAAACAGTGATGCCCTCCTCACTGTATCCACTCCTCACCAAAAGCACATTCAGTCCTAGAAACAAATAAAAAATTACTTGTAGCATCCACGGTCTATATGACATGCTTTCCAATATTCAACCTCTAGGAATTTCTGGAAGTACTATTATTTGGGAGGGGCATGCTTTTGAAGCTAAGCGCAAGGGACCAAGGATCCTAACGCTGACATTAGTGAGCCAGATAGGACAGCTGATGTGATGTTCCTTGGACAAAGTGGTGCTGGAGGCCCCCAGGGCTCAACCAGTAGTGCTCAGGGGGGCACGTGATGCTAGGGAACAAACTTGAGGCCTCTGAGCTTTCTCCTGGCCCTAGAAAAACTGATTTGATATTAACTCGTTAACTCCATAGTATAGATGGCCCAGACCAATTTCTCAAAGGTCTGTATAGTAGCCTAAGAGGCCCAGGGACTTCTGAACTCATGTGGATGCAGTTAGACTAAAATGACTCTGTTATCCCAACTGCAAACGAAACACCATACAGGGACAGACAGATGAGAAGCAAAAACTTCCTCAGGCAGAAATGGCTTCAGGCCAAGCTACACTCTCATTGAATGCATTTAATCACACTCAGCCATAAATACTCAAAAGCACTCCTTTGTCTCCTGGGTATTGCCCTATGTTGTGGAGAACTGAGCTAGAGCCTTTAATATGTTTCCACACTTGAAAACACTTCAGCTGCAAAATGTGAGGCTGGCAAATCTGGCATGCCCACCATTTAGCTGAAGATCTCAAAACGACTCAAAATGTAGATATGGTCCTAAGTTTGTGAGCAATTAAGTACAATAAAATAAAATTAAGAAACTAAAATTAAGTTAAAGGAGTGATCAGCAAAACTTATGGGCTCAGGAAAATTCTACCAAAACAGGAATTTTGAAAGCAGAGATTTCATATCAAATATCTTCAGCAAAGTCAAAGCCAGAGATGACTCTAGGAAGCTCTCCAGCTGGCATCTTCCACAAAGATGCATTCTAGCAATGGTTTACATTGAAATAATCAGTCTTACCGTTGGGGGGTGGGGATTATTTTATGTTAATATAACAAGAAAGTAGGCCAAGGAGATAGTTCAAAAAGCTGGAGCACATAATTACAAGTGTGATTCCTGGGTTCAATCTTTGGTACTGCCTGGTCCCCTAAGCACAGTTGGGACCCTGAACACTAATAAGCATGTTCCCTCTCAAAAAGGAAAAGTACATACATGCAATAGTTGACATGCTTGTTTTGCCTGTTGCTAACCTGGGTTCACTCCCTAGCACACCTTATGGTCACCTGAGCCCTGCCAGGAGTGATCCATAAACACCACCAGATATGGCCTCAAACAAAACACACCAAAAAATAGAGACCTATAATAGACAGTAAAAGAAAGGCTTAAGTAAAATACTAAACTTATGAGCAAGCATCTGCCAGCAGTACTGAATGCAAAAGTAAAACCATAGTCTTCCTGGAGTTGGAGTCATAGCACAGTGAATTAGCACTTGCCTTGCACATGCCTGACCCAGATTTGACCTTTGGCATTACATATGAGCCCACAAGGAGTGGCCCTTGATTGCAGTTCTAGGAGTAAATCCTGAGCACTTTGAATGAGATTACAAAGCAAAACAAAACAAATAACCCAAAACAATAACTAGACTATTTTCAAAAGGATCATGTGATAGGTGTTAAACTAATGTGGTACTAATGCAAACACAGGTCATGGGGCCAGAGAGAGGGCAGGGGGTTGCAATATTGCCTTACATGTTGTCAAACTGGTTAAATCCCCAACACTACCTAGGATGATTCCCTGCACCAGGAAAGATTCCTGAGCGTAGAGCCAGGAATAAGCACTGAGTATTGCCAGATGCATTCGGAAACCCCATCTGTATCCACTGCCAAAAAATAATTAATAGAAATCATTGGGCTAAAATTCAGAAACAAACCTAGAAAGAAGTGCTCCCTGTGAGGCCCTAATAGAGATGCCGTCTTCCAGCACCATCCTCTCTTTCCTCCCCACTAAGAGAAGCTGCATGCAATTGGTGGCAGGAACATACATCTCTGAACACCTTTTTGTAGAGAAAAATTCAATGAAACATAATGTGGGAAATGCAGAAAAGTTTTTTAGAGGAATCTGATGCATTCCTCTCCCCTCCCCTGCCCTTCATCTCTTTTTCTGCTTGGAACTCTACAAAGCTGTAGGAGCTCTCCTGGGACCATGGAGAGCATCAAAGACTTCACATCCTCAAACCATTAACTATAGAAAACATCTACTGTGCATTGTTGATGTATGAAAAAAATAAGCCCTTATTTAAGTCATTTTACAAATATAGATTAGCTGACCATATGAAAAGGGTAATGCTTCACACAAAACACACAAACTACCTAGAAAGTCAAATAATCCTTCTATAACCTTGACTCTCCCAGATCTTAATCTCTAGGGGATCTAGGGGACTTGATTCTGCCCCCTCCCGCCCCCCTCTTCCAATTCCCACCTTGCCCCAAATGCCAATCTGAGACAACTCAAGATGCTTTTAGTTGACTCTCCTATCTGCAATGGCAAATTCCTCCAAGTGATGTCCAGGTTAAATCCATGACTGCAGAAGCCATAGAAATCAAGCAAGGTATCAATGGACTTGTCAGACCAATCCCATATGGGTCAACTGAACTGTATAGTAGATAATACTGTGTAGAGCTAAAGTACTTAAAGGCATATATCACATGAGGTAAAACTTCTCTCTCTGCTTTAGAGACTGATACAGCTTAGCAAAACTCCTAAATATTTTTGATCAAGAGTCACTAAATCGGCACACGCTGTGCAATGCTGACCAAGCCCCTGGTAAACACAGGCAAAATTTGGCAAACTGCCCTGTTAGGCCGTACTCAGCAGGCACAAGTTACATAAGCTCTGAAGGTCACTGCCCAGGTAGGCTGACTTTTTACTCCCCCACCTTGTTACAGTTTTAAAAAATGAGATCAAGAGACTGGAAAGATAGTACAGGCACTTGGTCAATTGCCTTCCAGACAGCCAATCCCAGTTCAAATTATCTGCCACCACATACAGTTCCCCAATTCAGTCAAGGGTCACACCTGAGCCCAGAGGCAGAAATAGCCCCTGGGCACCTCCAGGTGTCACCTAAACATACTAAAAAGGAGATCAGCACCAGGAAGAGTGAGGCAGAGGCCAAAAGTGGGGTATGGGCCAGTCTCTCCTCCCCTCCCAGTCTGACCCCATTCCTTTTCTTCTCTGACCTCTTCCTCTCAGGCCCCTGCTTTTCTTTCTATACACCTCATGGGTTTTGCTATTTAAAGGCTAGAGTTGGATGCTGGCATGAAGCTAGCTAGCCCTCTGCCTTCTCTTCTGTGAGAAAGGGACCCTGGGTTGGCTGAGCTCCTGTCTGAATATTCTATCAGGAAAAGCTGGCAGGCATGTAGGATACAGGATGGTAGGGGGTGAATTTAAACCAGCAACAGCCAGAGCAGGGAGCCTGAGTACCCCATGCAGAGGCTGTTCTGCCTGTAAAGACCTTGTGCTCATGCCTCCCACACTATGTGACAAGAGACCAAGGAAGGCATTAACTGAGGGGTAGGGGTCTCCACAAGCAGGAGGTGCAGCCCCCTCACCCCATGCTTTCCTATTCTCAATCACAGTGAGGGACACTCGGAATCTTCCCATGGTACCATTCTCACAACCTTTCATTCACTTAAAGTTCTGTTCTCATAATTCAAAGGGGATTATTTGAAAAGGAGACTCAGGGGCGGGGCGGTGGTGCTGGAGGTAAGGTGCCTGCCTTGCCTGCACTAGCCTAGGATGGACCGAGGTTCGATCCCCTGGTTTCCCATATGGTCCCCCAAGCCAGGAGCGACTTCTGAGCACATAGCCAGGAGTAACCTCTGAGCGTCACTGGATGTGGCCCAAAAACCAAAAAATAAATAAATAAATAAATAAATAAATAAATAAA
>PVKC010044582.1:0-11546 GCA_004027635.1 Crocidura indochinensis | reverse complement strand
AGGCTAGTTGGTGCCACATCATCACTTTCTTTTGCATTAATAATTGCTCAAGTATGTTATTCTTCTGCTTTGTTTTGGATAACCCCCAACTGACTTTTCATACTTGTACATGTTTTGCCCCATACTTACCCTATGGAGTCCTCTTTTTAAGGTCTGCCTTGCTAGAATACTCAAAGATACTTATTTCCTGTCTCAAAATACTGTTTGTTTTTTTCCAAAAGCTTGTCTTATACAAAATCCTGGGAGCAAATAACTATGAATCACCATGATATACAGGGTAAAATCAAGTTTGAATCCTACTTTTTAATTATTAATTCATTTATTAAGATCCATGTTGTATATCATGAATGCAAAAATGATTTTCTACATAGAAATTCCATTAAAAGTGTTCACATGGTCTCAATATGCTTTATGTAACAAGAAGTGATATCTCAATCTTGCTTATATGGAAATACAAAACGTATGGAATGAAATAAAGACATGTCTTCAAATAATCTGTACTTATTATCTTGGCAATCTTTATTCTCAACATTGGTTTTTATATATAACTAGTTTCTTGCATGATATGAAAATACTTTGCAGAAAAACTATGGCCAACGGGGCATCATTTTTTGTCCAGTGAGGGCAAATGAGAGAACTGCATCAGCCAAAAATTGCACAAACCACTTTTTTTCAGTTTGATTAGATGTATGATTCAAAATAGTCACTGGATGAGAAAGAGTTACAGCCAGAATGGAATTCACTGATTAACTCAAAATAACTCAAGATGGGGTCACCTCACCTGAGTCTCCTGAGGCTAGCAGGCCATTTGCACAAAATTGGAGAAACATTTGAATGAACACTATTGAATTTGTGGGTAAGCAGTAGACAAATTCTCTCTCATAAGAAATCTCTGCCCTATTCCCCTCACCTCATCCAGACTTTCTACCCAAAAAAGGCAGACAGGTTGCTAAGATTATTGCCTAAAATTCAGGACATTATTTTATTTGGCTAATGAGTTGTTTTTATAAAGTCCTTGCAGACACAGGAAAGAAGTTTGGTCTTAAGAACAGATCACATGATCACAACACTTTATTTGTTGTGACTCCTATCAACAAGTAGGAAATACTTCTCTACATTTTGAATTTAGACCTGCCTTTAAGTTGTTTAGACTGATAAATGTTTTAGCCTAAGTGTCAAAAGGCATTATAGCTTCTAATCTTGCTTCCTATAATCAGACTATCATATGTATGTATGATATATGAATATATATATATATATATATATATATATATATGCATGGGTGAAGTTGCTCAAAGATAACATACCATAGGAAAAAGGAAGTCAAATCTAGACCATACAAAAAATGTAAAAAATGCATGAATGCTATATCAGGATTTCAATTTACTTTGTTATTTTTATAGAAATAGGTATTACATTTTCCTCTATGTCTTGCTATTTTCAAAACAATAAAATTATTTTTCATATACTTTTATCCATATACATATATATAGTATGTGCAATGCGTACTTAAAATAAGCTATAATATAATTTAAATGATTATGTAGAAAAATTAAATGAGGATTATATATGATCTAGACTTCTTTGTTTTGAATTAGAATCTTATAAAATATGCAATTATAGAACAAAGTTGAAAATGCAAAGAAATTCTAAAAATCAACAATAAAAATTAAGAAATGTAAATCTCTATCAAAATATTAAATCTCTTCAAAGTAAATTAAAAAAAAGGAATTTGAATTCATCTCACTGCAGAAAAAATGTAATTGCAAATAAATTTAAAAAGAACATGAAGGGACTGGAGCAATGGGGCAGCAGTAGAGTGTTTGCCTTGCACACAGCTGACCCAGGAAGGAAGGCAGTTCAATCTTCAGGCTTCCTATATGGTTCCTCAAGCCAGGATTTCTGAGTGAATAGCCAGGAGTTACCCCTGAGTGTCACTAGGTGTGGCCCAAAATCCAAATAAATAAATAAATGCAAAGGGTATAAAAATCATCACATTATTCACCATTTCATTTTATTAATTCCTTTTAAATGTTCATAATTCTAACTTCTGCACTAACAAAATTTTCCATTAGATAAATAGTAGGGACAATACAAAGCTAATAAATCTTACACAATTTTTAAAGTAACCTCTTTTGATTCTTAAAAAAATGATCAAATAAATCCCTGCCTTAATAAGTTTGTTTCTATTTATCTACTTAAAACCTATTTATTTTAAATTTAAGTATTTATATTTTACAGAAAGTATTTGACAAAGGAAAATGTAGTCTAAAGATTTTGCATATTCATATGTTCAATAAAGGACTTTTTCTTAGACTGAACCTGCTTTCAAATCAAATGACCTCATGGCAAGCAATTCATAACTCAGAAGATTAAATGTTACATTTGTAATAATACAATTAGCTCTATTTTTTAAAATGTAGTTATTTACTATGAAGAGGGTGAATTTGAATTTCAGATTATTTTTCTGTACAACAGAAGTTATACAATCATGTATTTAACCATGACAGACTTAACATGTGGCACTAATTGATAAAATAAATTGTTTATTTCTCTCTATTATAAGGCAATATACATATGAACAGCATCCCCGATGACTGGATAGTTTCCAGGATATTTTTTTCTCTAAATGAGAAGAGGTAGCATTTAATTTCTTGAAGCAGCTATTCCAGATTGGTTTTGTGTTTTAATGGAATGAACTGATTGAGTGCAAGTGGAGAACTGAATATATCTAGCCCAAGAGTCATTATGGACATATTGGAGTGGAGACCTTAGTAAATTAGGTATTAAGCTAAAAGCAAACTCAAAATGAATTCTAATACTAGTCAACATAGAATGTATACTCATGTTTGGCCAGGCACCGATGCAGAGAAAATCATGCAATGAAAATCACTTTCTTTAAGAAATAATTTCCCAGGGACAAGGACAATATTACACAACAGGTAGGACATTTGCCTTGCATATGGCTTTACCCAGATTTGATCCTGGAAAAATTATTCCTGAGGGCAGATTAAGGTAATCCCTGAGCACCTGCGTGTGACCCCACACCTAAAAGAAACCAAAAAAGAAAAAAAGAAAATAATTTCCTAATGAAGAACATTAAAAGTATTCTAAAAATATTTATTAACATTATTTGCATGGTATAACAAAGATTGTTGTGTACACAAAATAATGACATGTTAATTGTCAAATGATTCCATTTGAACAGGGAAATACAATATGGCTTCAGAGAATGAATAGGTAATGTTCATGTCAGTACTTTCTTTTTTTAATATATTTTTTATTTAAGTAACATGATCATAGTTGTGTTACAGTCATAACCAGAACATCCCCCTTCACCAGTGTAACATTACCCCCTTCCCCTTCCCATCCCTTGGCTGTATTCGAGACAGACATTCTACTACAGTTATTTGTTTTCAGTAAGTTGTATATTTTTTTCTTAAAGGATAAGAGTAAAAAAATATAGTAAAGGTGTGATAGTGGCAATTGCCATTGTTTGCATAGATCCAGAAAAATTGAGAAAATGGAAAGAAATCCTTGGCCTGATTACAAAAAGGCCTCACCCCAGAAGTTTATTGGCATAAGACCGACTCTGGGTTCCAGGCATACCGGTCCATCAAACCCGAGTCATTCTCCATGGTCCCAGTGAAACTTTTTCACACTTTATCTATTGTTGGTATCAGATTCTTATATTAAAAGAGTCTGAATTCTGTGCATTTCTTTCATCGACGTCAGGCTGATGTGGAGCATCCTCTAGTTTCAGCATACCATTAAATGCGGAAGGATCTGCCCTGCATGCAGACTGTTGCTGAGTCGTCTGGGTATTGGAATCACTCTTTGGAGTAAGTCAATGCCAAAGCAGTGGTAGGTCTTCCCTGGTAGAGGCTTGGATCCTGGTAATGTTATAGACAATTGTGGTTGTTTCCATAGATGGTATCCATTGTTCAGGTGTGTGTGGGCAATGCCTATTCTTCTGAGGCCTAAGCCAAATCATTATGCCAATGTTCAGGGTAAAAGACCTAATTACATTACCAAATTTGTGTTCCCATCTCTATGAGATAAGAATTTGTTTGTATATGTATTATTTTCCCATTTTAATTTGCCTATGCAAAAGAGAAGCAATGCCACAAGATATTGTTGGTGCATCTGGGAGCCGACGAATAAAGTCCAACATTCCCCGTAACTAGGTTCAAACTTGAAATCTATACAGAGATACTATTCTACCAGTATTGCTTATAAAACAGATCTACCAGTATTACTTATAAAACAGTATTACTTATAAAACAGGGGGAAAACTTAAACAATCAAATAACAAGTCCAGTGGGCAAAATTGTCACTATATGAGGATATTCTAAAAGTTATAGATGTTAAGGGACTACATCTGAGATATACAAAGGAGATGCACGTGTCCCTTTTATGTTTTAGAAATAGCCAAAAGGGAGGGGGGGTATTTCCAAGACACCACTTTGATCTGTGATTTGGACAAGCAAAGAGCAAATGGAGCCATGTCCTCCCCTTGTTGCCTGCTGAAGCTTCCGACTCCCCGAGAGGCCTTTGCTTCCTAATTGCTGGAAGTTGAAAGTTCACCAGTCCCCTCCCAGGCCCTTGTAGGAACAAGGAAGTCTGGGGTCTCTTTTAAGTTGCACCTCGCAGGAACCCACTTGCTGGGACCCTGAGCAGGTGTCCAGGAATATCCCTGGAAACAGGGAGGAAGGAGAGAAAAGGTTGTGGAAGGCAGCCGAGGCTGCAACTTCACCTTATCTTGGCCAAAAAGCCTACAGAATGGAACCTTGCCGTGAAGTGTTGCCTGCTGAAGCTTCAGGCTCCACCCAAAAAATTACTGTGAAAGATATGTAATCCACGTTGGCAAAAACAAAAATCATTAGTACAGAAAAATGACTAAATGTGGGGTAACAAGAGATGGGAGTGAGGGAGTAAAGGAATGAAACGAGCTCCTGGACTTCTTTCAGGTTATGACAAGCAGATGAAACACAATGATATCCAAATATTTGTTATTGTATTCCTCGAGGGGCCAATAGCCCCTGCGCAGTTTCCCATTGGACAGGCTTAATAAGGAAACTTCCCTGATAAGTCATAAAGCCAGAACCTATTCTGCTGCTATTCCCACCTCGCTGGCTTGCCCAGCCATGTGGCCAGGAAAAGCCCCTGGAATTCCGGAGGAAGGAGGTAAAGGGGTGCTGTTATGACCCATGCCCCGCACCCCTTCCTAGGCCTGGTTAAAGAGGACTGCCAAAAGCCATGCTGGCAGAACCTCCCGGCTCCCTGGAAGGAGATGTCAGTACTTTCAAAACAAAGATTTAGTGAAATATAACAATATTTCTAAATAGAGAGAATTAAAAAAATCACAAAGACTAAAAGTGCAAGATACATTTCAATGAACTTTGGTAATCTAGATGGATTAAAATGAGAAGTCTGAGGGCTATGTAGTAGAATCAAAGGCTATTTGTGTTTCTTGTTTATTCTTTACAACTATTCTCATTGCATTTGGGAAACAAAATAGTGACAGATATCATTATGAGATGAAAGTTGAGAAATAATAGAGTCTCTAGGTGGCAGAGGCCATTTGTGATATCCAATTTGCATTTATTCTAGTATTTAGAAGGAAATCCAATTGCCTCCTGTCTTCCACAAAATTTTACTTTCTAAATCATTATTGGGTGCTATTTGAAAAGGTTTCTGGTTACAGATTAATTTACTCAGTGAAACATAATATGCGTTCAGTCAGCATGACACTATGAAAACCTTACATGAGAATGGACGTGGCAGAGGTGGACATAATGTCTTTAAGTCCTGGTTTCAGACTGTCCTTGGAAACCTTTAGATCTAGAATCACAGTAAGAGGACATAAAAGCATGGTCCAATACAAACCTGTCAGATATCTAGTAAGGTGGTATTATGACATATTTTGAAGTGAAATATGATTATTAATATTGTTATGGGGAGTTGGGCCACACCCAGTGGTGTTCCAAGGTTCTGTGCACAAAGATCACTTCTGGTGAACTTATGGGACTCTATGGAGTACTGGGATTTGAACTCGAGTTGGCCACATGCAAGCAATCGCATACTCTACCTGCTGTACTATTGCTCACGTCCCTCCAGAATATCACCAAAATTGAAACAAGAATCTCTTGGCTACATTACTAATATTTTTCTAAATAACTTTCTATACTTTAGGTCCTAATTATTATAAAAAAAAACCAGGTTGATGAAATCTAGATCTCAGAAAAAACCAACATGGTTCTCTGCAACATAACCAGGAACCAAACTCCTCGGAAATTCAATACTACTTCTGGCACCATCTTGCACTAGTTTTGATATGAATCCTGAAAATGAGCAAACAACAGCAACTTGATCTAAGAGCAGGTTGTGTTATCTGCTAACAATAGTATGAAATCAGAAGACATATCATCCTTTGATCTGTGAAAAAAACAAGATCACTAACTAAAGAAGATTGATTTTGGCAACCATGACTGAGCAGAACTTATCCTGGGACCAATACGAAGACCCTACCTAGCCTAGGCTATTGCCTATGATCTGTACAACAACCAAGAACTCTAATTTTAGAGGACTGACTGTGACAACTGCGACTGAGCAGAACTTCTGGAAACATAATGAAAAACTATATCCTAGGTGTTGTCCAAGGATCGGTGCAAAAACCAAGACCACCAATTACAGAGGACTGATTAAAACAACAGGGAGGGAACAGAACTTCTAGAACCCTAAGTAAGACTCATGTCTTAGCTTCATCTTATGACCTGTGCAAATACCAAGGACTCTAGTTATAGAGTCCTGATTTTATCATCGAAGACTGGATGGAAAGTTTTCTGGCACCATATAAAGAATGTTTTCTGGCATATGGGGAAGTGAAAAGAAAATTTCTGGAGCTTTCCTATAGTAAATAATCTTACAATCAATAAAGGTAAACAAATATCTTTTGACATGTGGACATTTTCACTAGTAGTGAATGAGGGTTCTCTTTTCCCTACATCTGTGTCAGCACTGATTATTTTTGTCATTTTGTAATGATTGCCAATCTTACCTGTGTGAGCTGATATATCATTGTTGGTTTATTTGCACTTTCCTGACAAAAACTTAGAAAGAATATTGTTTTGAATCTGTTTGCCATCTCTTTAGCATCTTTAAAAAAAGTGTTAGTTCAAGGAACTTGACTTGAGTGGGTTTAAGAGAAAATAGAAGACAGCCTGAAGAGATAGCAAACTGGTAGAGCATTTGCCTTGCATGCAGCCAACCCAGGTTTGTTCCCCAACATTCCTTCTGATCCTCTGAGCCTACCAGGAGTGATCCCTGAGTACAGAGCTGGGAATAAACCTTGAGAACTGCCTGATGTTGCTTAAATAAAAAAAGATAGACTAGAGGGAATAGAGGGTAAGTTTGAAAATTTTTCTAAGAATTTTTGATGTGAAGAGAGAGAACTGTGTTCTTGTATGGAAGTAAATTATGATCTCAGGAGAGGCAAAATAAAGTGTTAGTTCTTTTCTTCTCATTTTTGATGGAGATTTACAAGTGCTTTATGTATTTTAGAGATTAACACTCTGTCAGATGAGTAGTGGACTAATATTTTCCATAGACTTTGTAGAGTCTTTTCTTTCCAACCATCATTTTAAGTGCAGAAGCTTCTGATAGTTTGATGTAGTATAATTTGTTTATTTTACTTTATTTTTTATTTATTTTATTTTATTTTGGCCTGTAATATTGAATCATTGTAGATGCCTTTAGATTCAATTTCTTGACCGGATCTGACTAAGTTTTCTTCAATATCAGTTATAGATTAAGTTCTTATATTGGAGTCTTTAATCCATTTTGAATTGACTTTTGTGTAAGGTTTGAGATAAAATACACGCAGAAATGAAAACACATGTTCTATTCATGAATCAAAAGGATTGGTATTTTCAAAATGACCAGTCCTACTGGAGCACTATCTAGATTCAATACAATCCATATAGAAGTATTTATGGAAATTTTATTAGCTACAGACCAACTGCTTTTGAAATTTATATAGAGTAATAAAATGTTCCCCAATGCCAAAATGATTCTAGGAAACAAAATAGTACTTCAAATTATAAACTAATAGTAATCGAAGTAGTGTGTTGCTAGAATAAAGATGGCATTTCAAACCAAAAGAATAAAATTAAGAGATCAAAGAAGGGAAGCTTCTTCAACAAATTATGTCTGAAAACAGTTCTGTAACTTCTTTAAAAATTAACTTCAAACTCCAACAACACTTTTCAAAGATAAATATTCTTGCTCCATTGTATGCTTCTTTGTTATAAATTGATTGTCTATGTATGCACATTTTGAGTATTGGGATTTTATTTATATTTAAGTAATGAGCACCATGTTTAATTATTGATTACATTTCTATATTTCTATAAGAATTGGTACCAGAGAGAAGCACAGTGGTGAGGGTGCTTGTCTTACATGCAGCTAACTCATGTTTACTCACTAGCTCCCCAAATGGTTCCCTGTGAACTGCCAGAAGGGATTCCTTAGTATAGAGCCAGTAGTAAACCCTGAAGATTGGCAAGTATGCCCCCTAGAAGACTGAAAGAAATAATACAACATAAATATTATTATTATGGTTTCACTGATGTTCAGTGAGTTCAAGTTACTAACCTATACTAGTTAGATGCTAAAAATAAACAGAAAACATGAGACAGTAGCATAAATTGAAAGCAAAATTTAGTTTAAATAATGTTTACAAATTCATAAGTAGAAAGTTCAGTGATCTTGTGGGGTGAATGTACTATGTAGCTGATGAGCAGAGGAGAAATTATGGTACATTGGAGAAATAAATGCTATGTCAGAGGGCTGCTTGACAGGAATAAATAGTAAAGTGAAATCCATGAGAATAAAGTTCAGAAATAAGTGCAAATTTTTTCTCTTTTCTCCAATTCTCTCACTTTATTTGCTAATGCATTTACAAAAAACTAAACAAAAATATAATTCTAAGGGGTTTGGCAAAGAATTCATGTGGGAATCTCTAAAACTTGGAGTAGTAGGGGTCTGAAAAATTTGAATAATAGTTTTGGGACGAGAGAGGCACTCAACAGAATCCAAAGCTTGTGTCTCTTGGAAATTGAGGTATTATGAATTATAAGGATTTATGCACAACACATATTTTACAATTTGAGTCATACATAAGATTTCTACAACATATGAATTATATTTCAACACCATCTCATTCCTAAAGATGTTGTATAAATAATTATCTGAAATCTGTTTGGAAGGCACTAAAGTCAATCTATTTGTATGAAGAATTTAATAAGTTTGAATATATTAAAGGGTATCTGTCTAAAATGTTATTTTAGTTACATACACATTTTATGATATTTATGATGACACTGATCATACTTTTATAAAGGTTGTTTCTTATGATTAAAGAATAT
The DNA here is from genome assembly GCA_004027635.1 of Crocidura indochinensis. NCBI lineage: Eukaryota > Metazoa > Chordata > Mammalia > Eulipotyphla > Soricidae > Crocidura > Crocidura indochinensis. The sequence continues at coordinate 2,118 of PVKC010044582.1, read as the reverse complement.
ACCAATCTAATTATATTTTAGGTTTTGGAAGAAGATGAAAGTTGTATTCGATGAAAAGTTGCAAAGATCAGGAGATAATGTCAGTTTTACCATGACTTATATTCTTTTTAAACATGAATTTTGCTTTATAAAATGAATGTTGATGCAGAGTGGGCTTTTGCTAAGAAAACTGACATACTAACTCAGAGGATTTCTAAATATTTGGTAGCCAATGTGGGGAGTATAGCTCAGTAGAAAGAGCTCTAGGTTTAGGATTTTGGTTCTAGACTTCTTCATATCGAAATGTACAATATTGCCATCAACTTATTTAAACTCTCAATGATTCTAATTTATTATTCATCAAAATATCAAAATTAAAAATCAGCATTTCCAATTCAGTGGGTAGGGTGCTATAAAATTCATTACACCAAACTTACCTATAACAAAACAAAGAGAATAAAATTCTGTTGGTACAGTTCTCAAATAATGCAAATATTTTGCAATCACCTTGAAAAAATTTTAAGTTTATTCATAAAAACAAATTTAGTTATTTGTCTGGCCTCTCTCTAGAACTCTGCTATTAAATATGGAGTTTTATGGAAGAGGAGATGTGTTGACCACATAGAATATTTTGCCTTGTGCTTTCTTTGTTCTTGCTGTCCTGGAAAGAACTGGGGTTGGAGACTGGTTGGAGATCCAACCCAGGGCAAGTCATGTTTAATTCATAACATTCCTCTGCTCCAATAACTAGAGGGGACAATGGAAGCTTGGACCAACTGACAAGATTTATGAAATATAAAATGTGCCTTTCTCATTTTTTTCAGCAATAGACTAAGAGTTCAGATTAAACAAAAAAGAAGCGTAGGTAAGGTAGGTTGTGACTGAAAATTCTACTGGCCTGAATCTGAAAAACTATTTGGAAACAGGTTCGTATTTTTCAGAGACAAGCCAAGTCATATTGGAGTGGTGAAAAATCTTAAAGTAGAACAAGCCATTTATGGAGATAAAGTAACTTTGTACTATTGCCTAAGCTCTGTGATTGCTTACTCTAAGCAGATAAATGATAGGAGTAGAATTACCCTCATCAACATTAAAGCAGGTTAAATGAGAATTTATTTTTTGTAGAGATTTGATGCGAGATATGGTAAGATATTTTATATTATATTTATTTTAGCCAAATAATATTTCTAAATTTACCCAGGAACCAGATATCCATTAAAATGTTCCAGTCATAGATCATGGATTGAATAGCTTCTTTTATTTATGGGTTATTTTTAATTATATATTATGTCTCTTTCCAAGTCTAAACATATTAATTCTAAATTCACTGGAATTTGCATGTGTGTATTTTCTTTGAGTTTAATTCATTAGAAGATAATTCTTCATAAAGATGTTTAATTGTCTCACTCTCAATTATTTCCTTCTATGCAAACTCAGAGTATACTTCTCACTTTAACTCTGGTTTAATGTGTGCCAATCTTAACTTTAATTGAATTCAATTGTATACATAATTTTGACTCCATTTTGGCAAATTGTATAAGACATTTAACTCTCATGCTATTGCCATCGTTATGTATGGATAATGTTATATTTATTTTTCTTATTTAGAAAAATAATTCACAAAATATAACCATATCTTTCTCAGAAAAATAATTTTAGCTGTGTTATAACTTCCTAGGATAGTGCTATAATATATTTCCAACAATTAAGCCTTCTGTATATTTTGCATAAAACTTTATAGTTCTCAGCTCTTCTTTAAAACATAGAGAAAATCTGATGCAATAAGACTGAGATCAATCATTTGGATATTGTATCATCTCTATAATCAAAAGCAAATGCATAAATTATAAATATTTTATTTCCAAAGTACTTATGAATCAGTATCTTGATAATGATGAGCAGTAGATAAAACCATGTTTCACACCAGAAACATAGGGATATTTTGGTTTCACTTTGTTTAATGCAACTCATTAGTTGATACAAGTTGAAAAATATTTTATTATTTTTCTAATACAGGAGTATACCAAGAAAATTAGCTCAAATAATATCTAAAAAGATTTCATTCATCAATTCCATATATAATATAATGGTAGCTTTGAACTACCATATCAATAGTTACTGGTTGTCATTTAAATATTA